>JAEOAD010001129.1:0-202103 GCA_036365145.1 Orientallactaga sibirica
CAAGTTCAAACTTTACTTCTTAATGTAATCTAAAAAGATGGCCAAGTTAGTAGATCTGCCTCATTTCTAAAGTAGTTTGAGAGAAAACAAACATCTTCATTGCTCTAACATTGTACTGTGTGAAAAAGCTCATTTGGTTCTAGGAATCACTTGCTTTCCTACAAAGAAGGTTGAGTGCAGCAAGTTCAAACTTTCCTAGTTTGTGTAATCTAACAAGATGTACAAGTTAGTAGATTGGCCTCATTTCTAAAATAGTTTGTTTAGAAAACAAACATCTTCATTACTTAACATTGTACTGTGTGAAATAAGCAGAAGTCACTGGTTCTAGGAATAACTTGCTTTCCCTCAAAGAACAGGTTGAGTGCAGCAAGTTCAAACTTTCTTACTTTGTGTAATCTAAAAAGATGTACAAGTTAGTAGATTCGCCTCATTTCTAAAGTAGTTTGAGAGAACAAAACATCTTCATTGGAGAACATTGTACTGTGTGAAATAAGCTAATTCGGTCTCTAGGGAATCAGTTTAATTTCCTACAAAGAAGGTTGAGTGCAGCAAGTTCAAACTTTCCCAGTTAATGTAATCTCAACAAGATACCAAGTTAGTAGATTAAGCTCATTTCTAAATTACTTTGTTGAGAAAACAAACATCTTCATTGCTGAACATTGTACTGTGTGAAATAAGCTCATTCGATTCTAGGAATCAGTTGCTTTCCTACAAAGAAGGTTGAGTGCAGCAAGTTCAAACTTTCCTAGTTTGTGTAATCTAAAAAGATGGCCAAGTTAATAGATTCCTCATTTCTAAAGTAGTTTGTTGAGAAAAACAAACATCTTCATTGCCGAACATTGTACTGTGTGAAATAAGCTCATTCGGGTTCTAGGAATCACTTGCTTTCCTACAAAGAAGGTTGAGTGCAGCAAGTTCAAACTTTCCTTGTTAATGTAATCTAACAAGATGGCCAAGTTAGTAGATTAGACTCATTTCTAAAGTAGTTTGTTTAGAAAACAAACATCTTCATTGCCGAACATTGTACTGTGTGAAATAAGCTCATTCGGTTCTAGGAATCAGTTGCTTTCCTACAAAGAAGGTTGAGTGCAGCAAGTTCAAAACTTTCCTTGTCAATGTAATCTGAAAAGATGTACAAGTTAGTAGATTGGCCTCATTTCTAAATTAGTTTCTTGAGAAAACAAACATCTTCATTGCCGAACATTGTACTGTGTGAAATAAGCTCATTCGGTTCTAGGAATCAGTTTATTTTCCTACAAAGAAGGTTGAGTACAGCAAGTTCAAACTTTCCTTGTTAATGTAATCTAAAAGATGGCCAAGTTAGATTTGCCTCATTCCTAAAGTAGTTTGTTGAGAAAACAAACATCTTCATTGCCAAACATTGTACTGTGTGAAATAAGCTCATTCGGTTCTAGAATCAGTTGCTTTCCTACAAAGAAGGTTGATTACAGCAAGTTCAAACTTTCCTTGTTAATGTAATCTAAAAGATGTACAATTTAGTAGATTGGCCTCATTTCTAAAGTAGTTTGTTGAGAAAAACAAACATCTTCATTGCTGTAACATTGTACTGTGAAATAAGCTCATTCGGTTCTAGGAATCACTTGCTTTCCTACAAAGAAGGTTGAGTGCAGCAAGTTCAAACTTTCCTAGTTTGTGTAATCTAACAAGATGTACAACTTTGTAGATTCGCCTCATTTTCTAAAGTAGTTTTGAGAAAAACAAACATCTTCATTTGCCGAACATTTTACTGTATGAAATAAGCTCATCGGTTCTAGGAATCACTTGCTTTCCTACAAAGAAGGTTGAGTGCAGCAAGTTCAAACTTTTCCTAGTTTGTGTAATCTAACAAGATGCCAAGTTAGTAGATTCGACTCATTTGTAAAGTAGTTTCTTGAGAAAACAAACATCTTCATTGCTGGAACATTGTACTGTGTGAAATAAGCTCATTCAGTTCTAGGAATCACTTGCTTTCCTACAAAGAAGGTGGAGTGCAGCAAGTTCAAACTTTCCTAGTTTGTGTAATCTAACAAGATGGCCAAAGTTAGTAGATTCGACTCATTTCTAAAGTAGTTTGTTGAGAAAAACAAACATCTTCATTGCCAAACATTGTACTGTGTGAATAAGCTCATTCGGTTCTAGGGAATCACTTGCTTTCCTACAAAGAAGGTTGAGTGCAGCAAGTTCAAACTTTCCTTGTTTGTGTAATCTAACAAGATGTGCATAACTTAGTAGATTGGCCTCATTTCTAAAGTAGTTTTGTTTAGAAAAAAACATCTTCATTGCCGAACATTGTACTGTGTGAAATAAGCTCATTCGATTCTAGAATCACTTTGGTTCCCTACAAAGAAGGTTGAGCAGCAAGTTCAAACTTCCCTAGTTTGTGTAATCTAACAAGATGTACAAGTTAGAAGATTCGCCTCATTTCTAAAGTAGTTTCTTGAGAAAACAAACATATTCATTGCCAACATTGTACTGTGTGAAATAAGCTAATTCTGTTCTAGGAATCACTTGCTTTCCTACAAAGAAGGTTGAGTGCAGCAAGTTCAAACTTTCCTAGTTTGTGTAATCTAACAAGATGTACAAGTTAGTATATTCGCCTCATTTCTAAAGTAGTTTCTTGAGAAAACAAACATCTTCATTGCCTTAACATTGTACTGTGTGAAAAATAAGCTCATTCGTTATTCTAGGAATCACTTGCTTTCCTACAAAGAAGGTTGAGTGCAGCAAGTTCAAACTTTCTTAGTTTGTGTAATCTAACAAGATGCAAGTTAGTAGATTCGCTCATTTCTAAAGTAGTTCTTGAGAAAACAAACATCTTCATTGCCGAACATTGTACTGTGTGAAATAAGCTAATTGGTTCTAGGAATCACTTGCTTTCCTACAAAGAAGGTTGAGTGCAGCAAGTTCAAACTTTCCTAGTTAATGTAATCTAACAAGATGTACAAGTTAGTAAGATTGGCCTCATTTCTAAAGTAGTTTCTTGAGAAAACAAACATCTTCATTGCCGAACATTGTACTGTGTGAAATAAGCTAATTCGGTTCTAGGAATCACTTGCTTTCCTACAAAGAAGGTTGAGTGCAGCAAGTTCAAACTTTCCTAGTTTGTGTAATCTAACAAGATGGCCAAGTTAGTAGATTCGCCTCATTTCTAAAGTAGTTTCTTGAGAAAACAAACATCTTCATTGCCTGAACATTGTACTGTGTGAAATAAGCTCATTATCTGTTCTAGGAATCACTTGCTTTCCTACAAAGAAGGTTGAGTGCAGCAAGTTCAAACTTTCCTAGTTTGTGTAATCTAACAAGATGTACAAGTTAGTAGATTGGGCCTCATTTCTAAGTAGTTTGTTGAGAAAACAAACATCTTCATTACCGAACATTGTACTGTGTGAAATAAGCTAATTCGTTCTAGGAATCACTTGCTTTCCTACAAAGAAGGTTGAGTGCAGCAAGTTCAAACTTTCCTAGTTTGTGTAATCTAACAAGATGTACAAGTTAGTAGATTCGCCTCATTTCTAAAGTAGTTTTTGAGAAAACAAACATCTTCATTGACTAACTAACATTGTACTGTGTGAAATAAGCTAATTGTTCTAGGAATCAGTTTAATTTCTACAAAGAAGGTTGAGTGCAGCAAGTTCAAACTTTCCTAGTTTGTGTAATCTAACAAGATGTACAAGTTAGTAGATTCGCCTCATTTCTAAAGTAGTGTTCTTGAGAAAACAAACATCTTCATTTTCTAAACATTGTACTGTGTGAAATAAGCTCATTCGTTCTAGGAATCACTTGCTTTCCTACAAAGAAGGTTGAGTGCAGCAAGTTCAAACTTTCCTAGTTTGTGTAATCTAACAAGATGCCAAGTTAGTAGATTCGCCTCATTTCTAAAGTAGTTTTTGAGAAAACAAACATCTTCTCATTGGCGAACATTGTACTGTGTGAAATAAGCTCATTTGGGTTCTAGGAATCAGTTGCTTTCCTACAAAGAAGGTTGAGTGCAGCAAGTTCAAACTTTCCTAGTTTGTGTAATCTAACAAGATGTACAACTTAGTAGATTGGCCTCATTTCTAAAGTAGTTTGTTGAGAAAACAAACATCTTCATTGCCGAACATTGTACTGTGTGAAATAAGCTAGTTCGATTCTAGGAATCACTTGCTTTCCTACAAAGAAGGTTGAGTGCAGCAATTTCAAACTTTCTAGTTTGTGTAATCTAACAAGATGTACAAGTTAGTAGATTCGCCTCATTTCTAAAGTAGTTTCTTGAGAAAACAAACATCTTCATTGCCTAACATTGTACTGTGTGAAATAAGTTAATTGGGTTCTAGGAATCAGTTTAATTTCTACAAAGAAGGTTGAGTGCAGCAAGTTCAAACTTTCCTAGTTTGTGTAATCTAACAAGATGGCCAAGTTAGTAGATTAAGCTCATTTTCTAAAGTAGTTTGTTGAGAAAACAAACATCTTCATTGCCGAACATTGTACTGTGTGAAATAAGCTCATTCGATTCTAGGAATCACTTGCTTTCCTACAAAGAAGGTTGAGTGCAGCAAGTTCAAACTTTCCTTCTTAATGTAATCTAACAAGATGGCCAAGTTAGTAGATTCGCCTCATTTCTAAAAGTAGTTTCTTGAGAAAACAAACATCTTCATTGCTGAACATTGTACTGTGTGAAATAAGCTCATTGGTTCTAGGAATCACTTGCTTTCCTAAAAAGAAGGTTGAGTGCAGCAAGTTCAAACTTTCCTAGTTAATGTAATCTAACAAGATGCACAAGTTAGTAGATTTCGCCTCATTTCTAAAGTAGTTTGTTGAGAAAACAAACATCTTCATTGCGAACACTTTGTACTGTGAAATAAGCAAGTTCGATTCTAGGAATCACTTGCTTTCCTACAAAGAAGGTTGAGTGCAGCAAGTTCAAACTTTCTTAGTTTGTGTAATCTAACAAGATGTACAAGTTAGTAGATTTGCCTCATTTCTAAAGTAGTTTCTTGAAAAAACAAACATCTTCATTGCCGAAAATTGTACTGTGTGAAATAAGTTAATTCGGTTCTAGGAATCACTTGCTTTCCTACAAAGAAGGTTGAGTGCAGCAAGTTCAAACTTTCCTAGTTGATGTAATCTAACAAGATGTACAAGTTAGTAGATTCGCCTCATTTCTAAAGTAGTTTCTTGAGAAAACAAACATCTTCATTGCCGAACATTGTACTGTGTGAAATAAGCTCATTCGATTCTAGGAATCACTTGCTTTCCTACAAAGAAGGTTGAGTGCAGCAAGTTCAAACTTTCCTAGTTTGTGTAATCTAACAAGATGTACAAGTTAGTAGATTCGCCTCATTTCTAAAGTAGTTTCTTGAGAAAACAAACATCTTCATTGCCGAACATTGTACTGTGTGAAATAAGCTCATTCGGTTCTAGGAATCACTTGCTTTCCTACAAAGAAGGTTGAGTGCAGCAAGTTCAAACTTTCCCAGTTTGTGTAATCTAACAAGATGTACAAGTTAGTAGATTCGCCTCATTTCTAAAGTAGTTTCTTGAGAAAACAAACATCTTCATTGCAGAACATTGTACTGTGTGAAATAAGCTCATTCGGTTCTAGGAATCACTTGCTTTCCTACAAAGAAGGTTGAGTGCAGCAAGTTCAAACTTTCCTAGTTTGTGTAATCTAACAAGATGTACAAGTTAGTAGATTCGCCTCATTTCTAAAGTAGTTTCTTGAGAAAACAAACATCTTCATTGCCTTAACATTGTACTGTGTGAAATAAGTTAATTCGGTTCTAGGAATCAGTTTGCTTTCCTACAAAGAAGGTTGAGTGCAGCAAGTTCAAACTTTCCTAGTTAATGTAATCTAACAAGATGGCCAAGTTAGTAGATTCGCCTCATTTCTAAAGTAGTTTCTTGAGAAAACAAACATCTTCATTGCTAACATTGTACTGTGTGAAATAAGCTCATTCGGTTCTAGGAATCAGTTGCTTTCCTACAAAGAAGGTTGAGTGCAGCAAGTTCAAACTTTCCTAGTTTGTGTAATCTAACAAGATGTTGGCCAAGTTAGTAGATTCGCCTCATTTCTAAAGTAGTTTCTTGAGAAAACAAACATCTTCATTGCCGAACATTGTACTGTGTGAAATAAGCTCATTCGGTTCTAGGAATCACTTGCTTTCCCACAAAGAAGGTTGAGTGCAGCAAGTTCAAACTTTCCTAGTTTGTGTAATCTAACAAGATGTACAAGTTAGTAGATTCGCCTCATTTCTAAAAGTAGTTTGTGAGAAAACAAACATCTTCATTGCCGAACATTGTACTGTGTGAAATAAGCTCATTGGTTCTAGGAATCAGTTGCTTTCCTACAAAGAAGGTTGAGTGCAGCAAGTTCAAACTTTTCCTAGTTAATGTAATCTAAAAAGATGGCCAAGTTAGTAGATTGGCCTCATTTCTAAAGTAGTTTCTTGAGAAAACAAACATCTTCATTTGGAACATTGTACTTTGTGAAATAAGCTAATTCGGTTCTAGGAATCAGTTGCTTTCTTACAAAAGAAGGTTGAGTTCAGCAAGTTCAAACTTTCCTTGTTAATGTAATCTAAAAAGATGGCCAAGTTAGTAGATTCGCCTCATTTGTAAAGTACTTTGTTGAAAACAAACATCTTCATTGCCAAACATTGTACTGTGTGAAATAAGCTCATTCGGTTCTAGGAATCAGTTGCTTTCCTACAAAGAAGGTTGAGTGCAGCAAGTTCAAACTTTCCTTGTTAATGTAATCTGAAAGATGCATAACTTAGTAGATTGGCCTCATTTCTAAAGTAGTTTGTTTACAAAACAAACATCTTCATTACCGAACACTGTACTATGTGAAATTAGCTAGTTGATTCTAGGAACCACTTGCTTTCCCTACAAAGAAGGTTGAGTGCAGCAAGTTCAAACTTTCCTACATTGTAATCTAACAAGATACAAAGTTAGTAGATTCGCCTCATTTCTAAAGTAGTTCATTTTAGAAAAGAAACATCTTCAGTAGCGAACATTGTACTGTGTGAAATAAGTTAATTCGCTTCTAGAATCAGTTTAATTTCTACAAAGAAGGTTGAGTGCAGCAAGTTCAAACTTTCCTTGTTAATGTAATCTAAAAAAAGATGGCCAAGTTAGAAGATTGGCCTCATTTGTAAAGTACTTTGTTGAGAAAACAAACATCTTCATTGCAACATTGTACTGTGTGAAATAAAGCTCATTCGGTTCTAGGAATCAGTTGCTTTCCTACAAAGAAGGTTGAGTGCAGCAAGTTCAAACTTTCCTTGTTAATGTAATCTAAAAAGATGGGCAAGTTAGTAGATTCGACTCATTTGTAAAGTAGTTTGTTGAAAACAAACATCTTCATTGCCGAATATTGTACTGTGTGAAATAAGCTCATTCGGTTCTAGGAATCAGTTGCTTTCCTACAAAGAAGGTTGAGTGCAGCAAGTTCAAACTTTCCTTGTTAATGTAATCTAAAAAGATGCACAGTAGTAGATTGGCCTTATTTCTAAAGTAGTTTCTTTAGAAAACAAACATCTTCAGTTCCGAACACTGTACTGTGTGAAATAAGTTAATTCGTTCTAGGAGTCAGTTTAATTTCCTGACAAAGAAGGTTGAGTGCAGCAAGTTCAAACATTCCTTGTTTGTGTAATCTAAAAAGATGTACAAGTTAGTAGATTCGCCTCATTTGTAAAGTAGTTTGTTGAGAAAACAAACATCTTCATTGCCGAACATTGTACTGTGTGAAATAAGCTCATTCGGTTCTAGGAATCAGTTGCTTTCCTACAAAGAAGGTTGAGTGCAGCAAGTTCAAACTTTCCTTGTTCATGTAATCTGAAAAGATGCACAAGTTAGTAGATTCGCCTCATTTCTAAAAAGTAGTTTGTTTAGAAAACAAACATCTTCATTGCCGAACACTGTACTATGTGAAATAAGCTAGTTCGATTCTAGGAATCACTTGCTTTCCTAAGAAGCAGGTTGAGTGCAGCAAGTTCAAACTTTCTTACTTTGTGTAATCTAACAAGATGTACAAGTTAGTGGATTCGCCTCATTTCTAAAATAGTTTCTTTAGAAAAGAAACATCTTCAGTACGAACACTGTACTGTGTGAAATAAGTTAATTCGGTTCTAGGAATCAGTTTAATTTCCTACAAAGAAGGTTGAGTGCAGCAAGTTCAAACTTTCCTTGTTAATGTAATCTCAAAAGATGGCCAAGTTAGAACATTAGCCTCATTTGTAAAAGTACTGTGTTGAGAAAACAAACATCTTCATTGCCGAACATTGTACTGTGTGAAATAAGCTCATTCGGTTCTAGGAATCAGTTGCTTTCCTACACAGAAGGTTGAGTGCAGCAAGTTCAAACTTTCCTTGTTAATGTAATCTAAAAAGATGGCCAAGTTAGTAGATTCGCCTCATTTGTAAAGTAGTTTGTTGAGAAAACAAACATCTTCATTGCCGAACATTGTACTGTGTGAAATAAGCTCATTCGGTTCTAAGGAATCAGTTGCTTTCCTAAAAAGAAGGTTGAGTGCAGGAAGTTCAAACTTTCCTTGTTAATGTAATCTGAAAAGATGCACAACTTAGTAGATTGGCCTCATTCTAAAGTAGTTTGTTTTAGAAAACAAACATCTTCATTACCGAACACTGTACTATGTGAAATGAGCAAGTTCGATTCTAGGAATCACTTTGCTTTCCACGAGCCAGGTTAAGTGCAGCAATTTCAAACTTTCTTACTTTGTGTAATCTAAAAAGATGTACAAGTTAGTAGATTAGCCTCATTTCTAAAGTAGTTTCTTGAGAATGGAAACATCTTCATCACCGAACACTGTACTGTGTGAAATAAGTTAATTAAGGTTCTAGGAATCAGTTTGCTTTCCTAAAGAAAGGTTGAGTGCAGCAAGTTCAAACTCTCCTTGTTAATGTAATCTAAAAAGATGGCCAAGTTAGAACATTAAGCTCATTTGTAAAGTACTGTGTTTGAAAACAAATATCTTCATTGCGAACATTGTACTGTGTGAAATAAGCTCATTCGATTCTAGGAATCAGTTGCTTTCCTACACAGAAGGTTAGTGCAGCAAGTTCAAACTTTACTTCTTAATGTAATCTAAAAAGATGGCCAAGTTAGTAGATTCGCCTCATTTCTAAAGAGAGTTTGTTGAGAAAACAAACATCTTCATTGCGAACATTGTACTGTGTGAAATAAGCTCATTCGGTTCTAGGAATCAGTTGCTTTCCTAAAGAAGGTTGAGTGCAGGAAGTTCAAACTTTCCTTGTTAATGTAATCTAAAAGATGGCCAAGTTAGTAGATTCGACTCATTTCTAAAGTAGTTTGTTGAGAAAACAAACATCTTCATTGCGAACATTGTACTGTGTGAAATAAAGCTCATTCGGTTCTAGGAATCAGTTGCTTTCCTACAAAGAAGGTTGAGTGCAGCAAGTTCAAACTTTCCTAGTCAATGTAATCTAAAAAGATGTACAAGTTAGTAGATTGGCCTCATTTTCTAAAGTAGTTTCTTTAGAAAACAAACATCTTCAGTTGTACGAACATTGTACTGTGTGAAATAAGTTAATTACTTCTAGGAATCAGTTTATTTTCTTACAAAGAAGGTTGAGTGCAGCAAGTTCAAACTTTCCTTGTTAATGTAATCTAAAAAGATGGCCAAGTTAGTAGATTCGCCTCATTTGTAAAGTAGTTTGTTGAGAAAACAAACATCTTCATTGCTGAACATTGTACTGTGTGAAATAAGCTCATTCGGTTCTAGGAATCAGTTGCTTTCCTACAAAAAGGTTGAGTGCAACAAGTTCAAACTTTCCTTGTTAATGTAATCTAAAAAGATGTACAAGTTAATACATTCGCCTCATTTCTAAAGTAGTTTCTTGAGAAACAAACATCTTCATTGCGAACATTGTACTGTGTGAAATAAGCTCATTAGGATCTAGGAATCAGTTGCTTTCCTACAAAGAAGGTTGAGTGCAGCAAGTTCAAACTTTCCTTGTTAATGTAATCTAAAAGATGCACAAGTTTGTAGATTCGCCTCATTTCTAAAGTAGTTTGTTTAGAAAACAAACATCTTCATTGCGAACATTGTACTGTGTGAAAAAGCTCATTCGGTTCTAGGAATCAGTTGCTTTCCTACAAAGAAGGTTAGGTGCAGCAAGTTCAAACTTTCCTTGTTAATGTAATCTAAAAAGATGGCCAAGTTAGTAGATTCGCCTCATTTCTAAAGTAGTTTGTTGAGAAAACAAACATCTTCATTGCGAACATTGTACTGTGTGAAATAAGCTCATTCGGTTCTAGGAATCAGTTGCTTTCCTACAAAGAAGGTTGAGTGCAGCAAGTTCAAACTTTCCTTGTTAATGTAATCTAAAAAGATGGCCAAGTTAGTAGATTCGACTCATTTGTAAAGTAGTTTGTGAGAAAACAAACATCTTCATTGCGAACATTGTACTGTGAAATAAGCTCATTCGGTTCTAGGAATCAGTTGCTTTCCTACAAAGAAGGTTGAGTGCAGCAAGTTCAAACTTTCCTTGTCAATGTAATCTAAAAGATGTACAAGTTAGTAGATTGGCCTCATTTCTAAAGTAGTTTCTTTAGAAAAAGAAACATCTTCATTACCGGAACATTGTACTGTGTGAAATAAGTTAATTCACTTCTAGGAATCAGTTTATTTTCTTACAAAAGAAGGTTGAGTGCAGCAAGTTCAAACTTTCCTTGTTAATGTAATCTAAAAAGATGGCCAAGTTAGTAGATTCGCCTCATTTCTAAAGTAGTTTCTTGAGAAAACAAACATCTTCATTGCTGAACATTGTACTGTGTAAAATAAGCTCATTCGGTTCTAGGAATCAGTTGCTTTCCTACAAAGAAGGTTGAGTGCAACAAGTTCAAACTTTCCTTGTTAATGTAATCTAAAAGATGGCCAATTTAATACATTCAACTCATTTCTAAAGTAGTTTTTTGAGAAAACAAACATCTTCATTGCGAACACTGTACTGTGTGAAATAAGCTCATTAGGATCTAGGAATCAGTTGCTTTCCTACAAAGAAGGTTGAGTGCAGCAAGTTCAAACTTTCCTAGTTAATGTAATCTAAAAAGATGTACAACTTAGTAGATTGGCCTCATTTTTAAAAGTAGTTTGTTGAGAAAACAAACATCTTCATTGCGAAACATTGTACTGTGTGAAAAAGCTCATTCAGTTCTAGGAATCAGTTGCTTTCCTACAAAGAAGGTTGAGTGCAGCAAGTTCAAACTTTCCTTGTTAATGTAATCTAAAAAGATGGCCAAGTTAGTAGATTCGACTCATTTCTAAAGTACTTTGTTGAGAAAACAAACATCTTCATTGCCGAACATTGTACTTTGTGAAATAAGCTCATTCGGTTCTAGGAATCAGTTGCTTTCCTACAAAGAATGTTGAGTTCAGCAAGTTCAAACTTTCCTTGTTAATGTAATCTAAAAAGATGGCCAAGTTAGTAGATTCGACTCATTTGTAAAGTAGTTTGTTGAAAACAAACATCTTCATTGCCAAACATTGTACTGTGTGAAATAAGCTCATTCGGTTCTAGGAATCAGTTGCTTTCCTACAAAGAAGGTTGAGTGCAGCAAGTTCAAACTTTCCTTGTTAATGTAATCTAAAAAGATGCACAACGTAGTAGATTGGCCTCATTTCTAAAGTAGTTTCTTGAGAAAACAAACATCTTCAATGCCGAACACTGTACTGTGTAAAATAAGTTAATTCGCTTCTAGGAATCAGTTTAATTTCTACGAAGAAGGTTGAGTGCAGCAAGTTCAAACTTTCCTTGTTAATGTAATGTAAAAAGATGGCCATGTTAGAAGATTCGCCTCATTTCATTTAAAGTAGTTTGTTGAGAAAACAAACATCTTCATTACCCGAACATTGTACTGTGTGAAATAAGCTCATTCGGTTCTAGGAATCAATTGCTTTCCTACAAAGAAGGTTGAGTGCAGCAAGTTCAAACTTTCCTTGTTAATGTAATCAAAAAGATGGCACAAGTTAGAAGATTCGACTCCTTTGTATAGTAGTTTGTTGAGAAAACAAACATCTTCATTGCCGAACATTGTACTGTGTGAAATAAGCTCATTCGGTTCTAGTAATCAGTTGCTTTCCTACAAAGAAGGTTGAGTGCAGCAAGTTCAAACTTTCCTTGTTAATGTAATCTGAAAAGATGCATAAGTTAGTAGATTGGGCTCATTTCTAAAGTAGTTTCTTTAGAAAAGAAACATCTTCATTGCCGAACACTGGACTGTGTGAAATAAGTTAATTCGGTTCTAGGAATCAGTTTAATTTCTTGAAGAAGGTTGAGTACAGCAAGTTCAAACTTTCCTTGTTAATGTAATCTAAAAAAGATGGCCAAGTTAGAAGAATCGCCTCATTTGTAAAGTACTTTATTGAGAAAACAAACATCTTCCTTGTCGAACATTGTACTTGTGAAATAAGCTCATTCGGTTCTAAGAATCAGTTGCTTTCCTACGAAGAAGGTTGAGTGCAGCAAGTTCAAACTTTCCTTGTTAATGTAAGCTAAAAAGATGGCCAAGTTAGTAGATTCCACTCATTTGTAAAGTACTTTGTTGAGAAAACACACATCTTCATTGCCGAACATTGTACTGTGTGAAATAAGCTCATTCGGTTCTAGGAATCAGTTGCTTTCCTACAAAGAAGGTTGAGTGCAGCAAGTTCAAACTTTCCTTGTTAATGTAATCTAAAAAGATGGCCAAGTTAGTAGATTCGACTCATTTTTAAAGTACTTTGTTGAGAAAACAAACATCTTCATTGCCGAACATTGTACTGTGTGAAATAAGCTCATTCGGTTCTCGGAAACAGTTGCTTTCCTACAAAGAAGGTTGAGTGCAGCAAGTTCAAACTTTCCTTGTTAATGTAATCTGAAAATATGCACAACGTAGTAGATTGGCCTCATTTCTAAAGTAGTTTCTTTAGAAAAGAAACATCTTCAGTACCGAACACTGTACTGTGTGAAATAAGTTAATTCGCTTCTAGGAATCAGTTTAATTTGTACGAAGAAGGTTGAGTGCAGCAAGTTCAAACTTTCCTTGTTAATGTAATCTCAAAAGATGGCCAAGTTAGAAGATTCGCCTCATTTGTAAAGTAGTTTGTTGAGAAAACAAACATCTTCATTGCCGAAAATTGTACTGTGTGAAATAACCTCATTCGGTTCTAGGAATCAATTGCTTTCCTACAAAGAAGGTTGAGTGCAGCAAGTTCAAACTGTCCTTGTTAATGTAATCAAAAAAGATGGCGAAGTTAGAAGATTCGGCTCATTTGTATAGTACTTTGTTGAGAAAACAAACACCTTCATTGTCGAACATTGTACTGTGTGAAATAAGCTCATTCGGTTCTAGTAATCAGTTGCTTTCCTACAAAGAAGGTTGAGTGCAGCAAGTTCAAACTTTCCTTGTTAATGTAATCTGAAAAGATGCATAACGTAGTAGATTGGGCTCATTTCTAAAGTAGTTTCTTTAGAAAAGAAACATCTTCAGTACCGAACACTGGACTGTGTGAAATAAGTTAATTCGCTTCTAGGAATCAGTTTAATTTCTTCGAAGAAGGTTGAGTACAGCAAGTTCAAACTGTCCTTGTTAATGTAATCTAAAAAGATGGCCAAGTTAGAAGAATCGCCTCATTTGTAAAGTACTTTATTGAGAAAACAAACATCTTCATTTTCGAACATTGTACTTGTGAAATAAGCTCATTCGGTTCTAAGAATCAGTTGCTTTCCTACGAAGAAGGTTGAGTGCAGCAAGTTCAAACTTTCCTTGTTAATGTAAGCTAAAAAGATGGCCAAGTTAGTAGATTCCACTCATTTGTAAAGTACTTTGTTGAGAAAACACACATCTTCATTGCCGAACATTGTACTGTGTGAAATAAGCTCATTCGGTTCTAGGAATCAGTTGCTTTCCTACAAAGAAGGTTGAGTGCAGCAAGTTCAAACTTTCCTTGTTAATGTAATCTAAAAAGATGGCCAAGTTAGTAGATTCGACTCATTTTTAAAGTACTTTGTTGAGAAAACAAACATCTTCATTGCCGAACATTGTACTGTGTGAAATAAGCTCATTCGGTTCTCGGAAACAGTTGCTTTCCTACAAAGAAGGTTGAGTGCAGCAAGTTCAAACTTTCCTTGTTAATGTAATCTGAAAATATGCACAACGTAGTAGATTGGCCTCATTTCTAAAGTAGTTTCTTTAGAAAAGAAACATCTTCAGTACCGAACACTGTACTGTGTGAAATAAGTTAATAAGCTCTAGGAATCAGTTTAATTTCCTACGAAGAAGGTTGAGTGCAGCAAGTTCAAACTTTCCTTGTTAATGTAATCTCAAAAGATGGCCAAGTTAGAAGATTCGCCTCATTTGTAAAGTAGTTTGTTGAGAAAACAAACATCTTCATTGGCGAACATTGTACTGTGTGAAATAAGCTCATTCGGTTCTAGTAATCAGTTGCTTTCCTACAAAGAAGGTTGAGTGCAGCAAGTTCAAACTTTCCTTGTTAATGTAATCTGAAAAGATGCACAACGTAGTAGATAGGCCTCATTTCTAAAGCAGTTTCTTTAGAAAAGAAACATCTTCAGTACCGAACACTGTACTGTGTGAAATAAGTTAATTCGATTCTAGGAATCAGTTTAATTTCTACGAAGAAGGTTGAGTGCAGCAAATTCAAACTTTCCTTATTAATGTAAACTAAAAATATGGCCAAGTTAGAATATTCGACTCATTTATAAAGTAGTTTGTTGAGAAAACAAACATCTTCATTGCCGAACATTGTACTGTGTGCAATAAGCTCATTCGGTTCTAGGAATCAGTTGCTTTCCTACAAAGAAGGTTGAGTGCAGCAAGTTCAAACTTTCCTTGTTAATGTAATCTAAAAAGATGGCCAAGTTAGTAGATTCGACTCATTTGTAAAGTAGTTTGTTGAGAAAACAAACATCTTCATTGCTGAACATTGTACTGTGTGAAATAAGCTCATTCGGTTCTAGGAATCAGTTGCTTTCCTACAAAGAAGGTTGAGTGCAGCAAGTTCAAACTTTCCTTGTTAATGTAATCTGAAAAGATGCACAACGTAGTAGATTGGCCTCATTTCTAAAGTATTTTCTTTAGAAAGAAACATCTTCATTGCCGAACACTGTACTTTGTGAAATAAGTTAATTCGCTTCTAGGAATCAGTTGCTTTCCTACAAAGAAGGTTGAGTGCAGCAAGTTCAAACTTTCCTTGTTAATGTAATCTAAAAAGATGGCCAAGTTAGTAGATTCGACTCATTTCTAAAGTAGTTTGTTTAGAAAACAAACATCTTCATTGCCGAACATTGTACTGTGTGAAATAAACTCATTCGGTTCTAGGAATCAGTTGCTTTCCTACAAAGAAGGTTGAGTGCAGCAAGTTCAAACTTTCCTTGTTAATGTAATCTGAAAAGATGCACAACGTAGTAGATTGGCCTCATTTCTAAAGTAGTTTCTTTAGAAAAGAAACATATTCAGTACCGAACACTGTACTGTGTGAAATAAGTTAATTCGCTTCTAGGAATCAGTTTAATTTGTACGAAGAAGGTTGAGTGCAGCAAGTTCAAACTTTCCTTGTTAATGTAATCTGAGAAGATGGCCAAGTTAGAAGATTCGCCTCATTTGTAAAGTAGTTTGTTGAGAAAACAAACATCTTCATTGGCGAACATTGTACTGTGTGAAATAAGCTCATTCGCTTCTCGGAAACAGTTGCTTTCCTACAAAGAAGGTTGAGTGCAGCAAGTTCAAACTTTCCTTGTTAATGTAATCTGAAAAGATGCACAAGTTAGTAGATTGGCCTCATTTCTAAAGTAGTTTCTTTAGAAAACAAACATCTTCATTACCGAACACTGTACTGTGTGAAACAAGTTAATTAGGGTTCTAGGATTCAGTTGAATTTATTCGAAGAAGGTTGAGTACAGCAAGTTCAAACTTTCCTTGTTAATGTAATCTAAAAAGATCGCCAAGTTAGAAGATTCGCCTCATTTGTAAAGTACTTTCTTGAGAAAACAAACATCTTCATTGCTGAACATTGTACTGTGTAAAATAAGCTCATTCGGTTCTAGGAATCAGTTGCTTTCCTACAAAGAAGGTTGAGTGCAACAAGTTCAAACTTTCCTTGTTAATGTAATCTAAAAAGATGGCCAATTTAATACATTCAACACATTTGTAAAGTACTTTGTTGAGAAAACAAACATCTTCATTGCCGAACAAGTACGGTGTGAAATAAGCTCATTAGGATCTAGGAATCAGTTGCTTTCCTACAAAGAAGGTTGAGTGCAGCAAGTTCAAACTTTCCTTGTTAATGTAATCTGAAAAGATGCACAACTTTGTAGATTGGCCTCATTTCTAAAGTAGTTTGTTTAGAAAACAAACATCTTCATTGGCGAACATTGTACTGTGTGAAAAAAGCTCATTCGGTTCTAGGAATCAGTTGCTTTCCTACAAAGAAGGTTGAGTGCAGCAAGTTCAAACTTTCCTTGTTAATGTAATCTAAAAAGATGGCCAAGTTATTAGATTCGACTCATTTGTAAAGTACTTTGTTGAGAAAACAAACATCTTCATTGCGGAACATTGTACTTTGTGAAATAAGCTCATTCGGTTCTAGGAATCAGTTGCTTTCCTACAAAGAATGTTGAGTTCAGCAAGTTCAAACTTTCCTTGTTAATGTAATCTAAAAAGATGGCCAAGTTAGTAGATTCAACTCATTTGTAAAGTACTTTGTTGAGAAAACAAACATCTTCATTGCCAAACATTGTACTGTGTGAAATAAGCTCATTCGGTTCTAGGAATCAGTTGCTTTCCTACAAAGAAGGTTGAGTGCAGCAAGTTCAAACTTTCCTTGTTAATGTAATCTGAAAAGATGCACAATGTAGTAGATTGGCCTCATTTCTAAAGTAGTTTCTTTAGAAAAGAAACATCTTCAGTACCGAACACTGTACTGTGTGAAATAAGTTAATTCGCTTCTAGGAATCAGTTTAATTTCTACGAAGAAGGTTGAGTGCAGCAAGTTCAAACTTTCCTTGTTAATGTAATGTAAAAAGATGGCCATGTTAGAAGATTCGCCTCATTTGTAAAGTAGTTTGTTGAGAAAACAAACATCTTCATTGCCGAACATTGTACTGTGTGAAATAAGCTCATTCGGTTCTAGGAATCAGTTGCTTTCCTACAAAGAAGGTTGAGTGCAGCAAGTTCAAACTGTCCTTGTTAATGTAATCTAAAAAGATGGCCAAGTTAGAAGATTCGGCTCATTTGTATAGTACTTTGTTGAGAAAACAAACACCTTCATTGTCGAACATTGTACTGTGTGGAATAAGCTCATTCAGTTCTAGGAATCAGTTGCTTTCCTACAAAGAAGGTTGAGTGCAGCAAGTTCAAACTTTCCTTGTTAATGTAATCTGAAAAGATGCATAAGTTAGTAGATTGGGCTCATTTCTAAAGTAGTTTCTTTAGAAAGAAACATCTTCAGTACCGAACACTGTACTGTGTGAAATAAGTTAATTCTGTTCTAGGAATCAGTTTAATTTCTTCAAAAGAAGGTTGAGTACAGCAAGTTCAAACTTTCCTTGTTAATGTAATCTAAAAGATGGCCAAGTTAGAAGATTCGCCTCATTTGTAAAGTTCTTTGTTGAGAAAACAAACATCTTCATTTTCGAACATTGTACTTGTGAAATAAGCTCATTCGGTTCTAAGAATCAGTTGCTTTCCTACAAAAGAAGGTTGAGTGCAGCAAGTTCAAACTTTCCTTGTTAATGTAAGCTAAAAAGATGGCCAAGTTAGTAGATTCGACTCATTTGTAAAGTCCTTTGTTGAGAAAACACACATCTTCATTGCGAACATTGTACTGTGTGAAATAAGCTCATTCGGTTCTAGAATCAGTTGCTTTCCTACAAAGAAGGTTGAGTGCAGCAAGTTCAAACTTTCCTTGTTAATGTAATCTAAAAAGATGGCCAAGTTAGTAGATTCGACTCATTTTAAAGTACTTTGTTGAGAAAAAAACATCTTCATTGCCGAACATTGTACTGTGTGAAATAAGCTCATTCGGTTCTAGGAATCAGTTGCTTTCCTACAAAGAAGGTTGAGTGCAGCAAGTTCAAACTTTCCTTGTTAATGTAATCTGAAAATATGCACAACGTAGTAGATTGGCCTCATTTCTAAAGTAGTTTCTTTAGAAAAGAAACATCTTCAGTACCGAACACTGTACTGTGTGAAATAAGTTAATTCGCTTCTAGGAATCAGTTTAATTTCTACGAAGAAGGTTGAGTGCAGCAAGTTCAAACTTTCCATGTTAATGTAATGTAAAAAGATGGCCATGTTAGAAGATTCGCCTCATTTATAAAGTAGTTTGTTGAGAAAACAAACATCTTCATTGCCGAACATTGTACTGTGTGAAATAAGCTCATTCGGTTCTAGGAATCAGTTGCTTCCTACAAAGAAGGTGGAGTGCAGCAAGTTCAAACTTTCCTTGTTAATGAAATCTGAAAAGATGAACAACGTAGTAGATTGGCCTCATTTCTAAAGTAGTTTCTTTAGAAAAGAAACCTCTTCAGTACCTAACACTGTACTGTGTGAAATAAGTTAATTAAGGTTCTAGGAATCAGTTTAATTTTATACGAAGAAGGTTGAGTGCAGCAAGTTCAAACTTTCCTTGTTAATGTAATCTCAAAAGATGGCCAAGTTAGAAGATTCGCCTCATTTGTAAAGTAGTTTGTTGAGAAAACAAACATCTTCATTGCCGAACATTGTACTGTGTGAAATAAGCTCATTCGGTTCTAGTAATCAGTTGCTTTCCTACAAAGAAGGTTGAGTGCAGCAAGTTCAAACTTTCCTTGTTAATGTAATCTGAAAAGATGCACAAGTTAGTAGATAGGCCTCATTTCTAAAGCAGTTTCTTTAGAAAAGAAACATCTTCATTACCGAACACTGTACTGTGTGAAATAAGTTAATTCCCTTCTAGGAATCAGTTTAATTTCTACAAAAGAAGGTTGAGTGCAGCAAATTCAAACTTTCCTTATTAATGTAAACTAAAAAGATGGCCAAGTTAGAATATTCGACTCATTTGTAAAGTAGTTTGTTGAGAAAACAAACATCTTCATTGCGAACATTGTACTGTGTGAAATAAGCTCATTAGGTTCTAGGAATCAGTTGCTTTCCTACAAAGAAGGTTGAGTGCAGCAAGTTCAAACTTTCCTTGTTAATGTAATCTAAAAAGATGCACAAGTTAGTAGATTGGCCTCATTTCTAAAGTATTTTCTTGAGAAAACAAACATCTTCATTACCGAACATTGTACTTTGTGAAATAAGTTCATTCGGTTCTAGGAATCAGTTGCTTTCCTACAAAGAAGGTTGAGTGCAGCAAGTTCAAACTTTCCTTGTTAATGTAATCTAAAAAGATGCACAACGTAGTAGATTGGCCTCATTTCTAAAGTATTTTCTTTAGAAAACAAACATCTTCATTGTACCGAACACTGTACTTTGTGAAATAAGTTAATTCGGTTCTAGGAATCAGTTGCTTTCCTACAAAGAAGGTTGAGTGCAGCAAGTTCAAACTTTCCTTGTTAATGTAATCTAAAAAGATGGCCAAGTTAGTAGATTCGACTCATTTCTAAAGTAGTTTGTTTAGAAAACAAACATCTTCATTGCCGAACATTGTACTGTGTGAAATAAGCTCATTCGGTTCTAGGAATCAGTTGCTTTCCTACAAAGAAGGTTGAGTGCAGCAAGTTCAAACTTTCCTTGTTAATGTAATCTGAAAAAGATGCACAAGTTAGTAGATTGGCCTCATTTCTAAAGTAGTTTCTTTAGAAAAGAAACATATTCAGTACCGAACACTGTACTGTGTGAAATAAGTTAATTCGCTTCTAGGAATCAGTTTAATTTGTACGGAAGAAGGTTGAGTGCAGCAAGTTCAAACTTTCCTTGTTAATGTAATCTGAGAAGATGGCCAAGTTAGAAGATTCGCCTCATTTGTAAAGTAGTTTGTTGAGAAAACAAACATCTTCATTGGCGAACATTGTACTGTGTGAAATAAGCTCATTCGCTTCTCGGAAACAGTTGCTTTCCTACAAAGAAGGTTGAGTGCAGCAAGTTCAAACTTTCCTTGTTAATGTAATCTGAAAATATGCACAACGTAGTAGATTGGCCTCATTTCTAAAGTAGTTTCTTTAGAAAAGAAACATCTTCAGTACCGAACACTGTACTGTGTGAAACAAGTTAATTCGCTTCTAGGATTCAGTTGAATTTATTCGAAGAAGGTTGAGTACAGCAAGTTCAAACTTTCCTTGTTAATGTAATCTAAAAAGATCGCCAAGTTAGAAGATTCGCCTCATTTGTAAAGTACTTTCTTGAGAAAACAAACATCTTCATTGCTGAACATTGTACTGTGTAAAATAAGCTCATTCGGTTCTAGGAATCAG
Organism: Orientallactaga sibirica; assembly: GCA_036365145.1. NCBI lineage: Eukaryota > Metazoa > Chordata > Mammalia > Rodentia > Dipodidae > Orientallactaga > Orientallactaga sibirica. Next base: position 20,421 of record JAEOAD010001129.1, read on the forward strand.
TTGCTTTCCTACAAAGAAGGTTGAGTGCAACAAGTTCAAACTTTCCTTGTTAATGTAATCTAAAAAGATGGCCAATTTAATACATTCAACACATTTGTAAAGGACTTTGTTGAGAAAACAAACATCTTCATTGCCGAACAAGTACGGTGCGAAATAAGCTCATTAGGATCTAGGAATCAGTTGCTTTCCTACAAAGAAGGTTGAGTGCAGCAAGTTCAAACTTTCCTTGTTAATGTAATCTGAAAAGATGCACAACGTAGTAGATTGGCCTCATTTCTAAAGTAGTTTGTTTAGAAAACAAACATCTTCATTGGCGAACATTGTACTGTGTGAAATAAGCTCCTTCGGTTCTAGGAATCAGTTGCTTTCCTACAAAGAAGGTTGAGTGCAGCAAGTTCAAACTTTCCTTGTTAATGTAATCTAAAAAGATGGCCAAGTTAGTAGATTCGACTCATTTGTAAAGTACTTTGTTGAGAAAACAAACATCTTCATTGCGGAACATTGTACTTTGTGAAATAAGCTCATTCGGTTCTAGGAATCAGTTGCTTTCCTACAAAGAATGTTGAGTTCAGCAAGTTCAAACTTTCCTTGTTAATGTAATCTAAAAAGATGGCCAAGTTAGTAGATTCAACTCATTTGTAAAGTACTTTGTTGAGAAAACAAACATCTTCATTGCCAAACATTGTACTGTGTGAAATAAGCTCATTCGGTTCTAGGAATCAGTTGCTTTCCTACAAAGAAGGTTGAGTGCAGCAAGTTCAAACTTTCCTTGTTAATGTAATCTGAAAAGATGCACAATGTAGTAGATTGGCCTCATTTCTAAAGTAGTTTCTTTAGAAAAGAAACATCTTCAGTACCGAACACTGTACTGTGTGAAATAAGTTAATTAAGCTTCTAGGAATCAGTTTAATTTCTACGAAGAAGGTTGAGTGCAGCAAGTTCAAACTTTCCTTGTTAATGTAATGTAAAAAGATGGCCATGTTAGAAGATTCGCCTCATTTGTAAAGTAGTTTGTTGAGAAAACAAACATCTTCATTGCCGAACATTGTACTGTGTGAAATAAGCTCATTCGGTTCTAGGAATCAGTTGCTTTCCTACAAAGAAGGTTGAGTGCAGCAAGTTCAAACTGTCCTTGTTAATGTAATCTAAAAAGATGGCCAAGTTAGAAGATTCGGCTCATTTGTATAGTACTTTGTTGAGAAAACAAACACCTTCATTGTCGAACATTGTACTGTGTGGAATAAGCTCATTCAGTTCTAGGAATCAGTTGCTTTCCTACAAAGAAGGTTGAGTGCAGCAAGTTCAAACTTTCCTTGTTAATGTAATCTGAAAAGATGCATAACGTAGTAGATTGGGCTCATTTCTAAAGTAGTTTCTTTAGAAAAGAAACATCTTCAGTACCGAACACTGTACTGTGTGAAATAAGTTAATTCTGTTCTAGGAATCAGTTTAATTTCTTCGAAGAAGGTGGAGTACAGCAAGTTCAAACTGTCCTTGTTAATGTAATCTAAAAAGATGGCCAAGTTAGAAGATTCGCCTCATTTGTAAAGTTCTTTGTTGAGAAAACAAACATCTTCATTGTCGAACATTGTACTTGTGAAATAAGCTCATTCGGTTCTAAGAATCAGTTGCTTTCCTACAAAGAAGGTTGAGTGCAGCAAGTTCAAACTTTCCTTGTTAATGTAAGCTAAAAAGATGGCCAAGTTAGTAGATTCGACTCATTTGTAAAGTCCTTTGTTGAGAAAACACACATCTTCATTGCCGAACATTGTACTGTGTGAAATAAGCTCATTCGGTTCTAGGAATCAGTTGCTTTCCTACAAAGAAGGTTGAGTGCAGCAAGTTCAAACTTTCCTTGTTAATGTAATCTAAAAAGATGGCCAAGTTAGTAGATTCGACTCATTTTTAAAGTACTTTGTTGAGAAAAAAAACATCTTCATTGCCGAACATTGTACTGTGTGAAATAAGCTCATTCGGTTCTCGGAAACAGTTGCTTTCCTACAAAGAAGGTTGAGTGCAGCAAGTTCAAACTTTCCTTGTTAATGTAATCTGAAAATATGCACAACGTAGTAGATTGGCCTCATTTCTAAAGTAGTTTCTTTAGAAAAGAAACATCTTCAGTACCGAACACTGTACTGTGTGAAATAAGTTAATTAAGTTTCTAGGAATCAGTTTAATTTCTACGAAGAAGGTTGAGTGCAGCAAGTTCAAACTTTCCATGTTAATGTAATGTAAAAAGATGGCCATGTTAGAAGATTCGCCTCATTTATAAAGTAGTTTGTTGAGAAAACAAACATCTTCATTGCCGAACATTGTACTGTGTGAAATAAGCTCATTCGGTTCTAGGAATCAGTTGCTTCCTACAAAGAAGGTGGAGTGCAGCAAGTTCAAACTTTCCTTGTTAATGAAATCTGAAAAGATGAACAACGTAGTAGATTGGCCTCATTTCTAAAGTAGTTTCTTTAGAAAAGAAACCTCTTCAGTACCTAACACTGTACTGTGTGAAATAAGTTAATTCGCTTCCAGGAATCAGTTTAATTTGTACGAAGAAGGTTGAGTGCAGCAAGTTCAAACTTTCCTTGTTAATGTAATCTCAAAAGATGGCCAAGTTAGAAGATTCGCCTCATTTGTAAAGTAGTTTGTTGAGAAAACAAACATCTTCATTGCCGAACATTGTACTGTATGAAATAAGCTCATTCGGTTCTAGTAATCAGTTGCTTTCCTACAAAGAAGGTTGAGTGCAGCAAGTTCAAACTTTCCTTGTTAATGTAATCTGAAAAGATGCACAACGTAGTAGATAGGCCTCATTTCTAAAGCAGTTTCTTTAGAAAAGAAACATCTTCAGTACCGAACACTGTACTGTGTGAAATAAGTTAATTCCCTTCTAGGAATCAGTTTAATTTCTACGAAGAAGGTTGAGTGCAGCAAATTCAAACTTTCCTTATTAATGTAAACTAAAAAGATGGCCAAGTTAGAATATTCGACTCATTTGTAAAGTAGTTTGTTGAGAAAACAAACATCTTCATTGCCGAACATTGTACTGGGTGAAATAAGCTCATTAGGTTCTAGGAATCAGTTGCTTTCCTACAAAGAAGGTTGAGTGCAGCAAGTTCAAACTTTCCTTGTTAATGTAATCTGAAAAGATGCACAACGTAGTAGATTGGCCTCATTTCTAAAGTATTTTCTTTAGAAAAGAAACATCTTCAGTACCGAACACTGTACTTTGTGAAATAAGTTAATTCGCTTCTAGGAATCAGTTGCTTTCCTACAAAGAAGGTTGAGTGCAGCAAGTTCAAACTTTCCTTGGTAATGTAATCTAAAAAGATGGCCAAGTTAGTAGATTCGACTCATTTCTAAAGTAGTTTGTTTAGAAAACAAACATCTTCATTGCGGAACATTGTACTGTGTGAAATAAGCTCATTCGGTTCTAGGAATCAGTTGCTTTCCTACAAAGAAGGTTGAGTGCAGGAAGTTCAAACTTTCCTTGTTAATGTAATCTGAAAAGATGCGCAACGTAGTAGATTGGCCTCATTTCTAAAGTAGTTTCTTTAGAAAAGAAACATGTTCAGTACCGAACACTGTACTGTGTGAAACAAGTTAATTCGCTTCTAGGATTCAGTTTAATTTCTTCGAAGAAGGTTGACTACAGCAAGTTCAAACTTTCCTTGTTAATGTAATCTAAAAAGATGGCCAAGTTAGAAGATTCGCCTCATTTGTAAAGTACTTTGTTGAGAAAACAAACATCTTCATTGTCAAACGTTGTACTTGTGAAATAAGCTCATTAGGTTCTAAGAATCAGTTGCTTTCCTACAAAGAAGGTTGAGTGCAGCAAGTTCAAACTTTCCTTGTTAATGTAATCTAAAAAGATGGTCAAGTTAGTTGATTCGCCCCATTTGTAAAGTACTTTGTTGAGAAAACAAGCATCTTCATTTCCAAACATTGTACTGTGTGAAATAAGCTCATTCGGTTCTAGGAATCAGTTGCTTTCCTACAAAGAAGGTTGAGTGCAGCAATTCAAACTGTCCTTGTTAATGTAATCTAAAAAGTTGGCCAAGTTAGAAGATTCGGCTCATTTGTATAGTACTTTCTTGAGAAAACAAACACCTTCATTGTCGAACATTGTACTGTGTGGAATAAGCTCATTCGGTTCTAGGAATCAGTTGCTTTCCTACAAAGAAGGTTGAGTGCAGCAAGTTCAAACTTTCCTTGTTAATGTAATCTGAAAAGATGCATAACGTAGTAGATTGGGCTCATTTCTAAAGTAGTTTCTTTAGAAAAGAAACATCTTCAGTACCGAACACTGTACTGTGTGAAATAAGTTAATTCGCTTCTAGGAATCAGTTTAATTTCTTCGAAGAAGGTTGAGTACAGCAAGTTCAAACTGTCCTTGTTAATGTAATCTAAAAAGATGGCCAAGTTAGAAGATTCGCCTCATTTGTAAAGTACTTTGTTGAGAAAACAAACATCTTCATTGTCGAACATTGTACTTGTGAAATAAGCTCATTCGGTTCTAAGAATCAGTTGCTTTCCTACAAAGAAGGTTGAGTGCAGCAAGTTCAAACTTTCCTTGTTAATGTAAGCTAAAAAGATGGCCAAGTTAGTAGATTCGACTCATTTGTAAAGTACTTTGTTGAGAAAACACACATCTTCATTGCCGAACATTGTACTGTGTGAAATAAGCTCATTCGGTTCTCGGAAACAGTTGCTTTCATACAAAGAAGGTTGATGGCAGCAAGTTCAAGCTTTCCTTGTTAATGTAATCTGAAAATATGCACAACGTAGTAGATTGGCCTCATTTCTAAAGTAGTTTCTTTAGAAAAGAAACATCTTCAGTACCGAACACTGTATTGTGTGAAACAAGTTAATTCGCTTCTAGGAATCAGTTTAATTTCTACGAAGAAGGTTGAGTGCAGCAAGTTCAAACTTTCCTTGTTAATGTAATGTAAAAAGATGGCCATGTTAGAAGATTCGCCTCATTTATAAAGTAGTTTGTTGAGAAAACAAACATCTTCATAGCCGAACATTGTACTGTGTGAAATAAGCTCATTCGGTTCTAGGAATCAGTTGCTTTCCTACAAAGTAGGTTGAGTGCAGCAAGTTCAAACGTTCCTTGTTAATGTAATCTGAAAAGATGCACAACGTAGTAGATTGGCCTCATTTCTAAAGTAGTTTCTTTAGAAAAGAATCATCTTCAGTACCGAACACGGTACTCTGTGAAATAAGTTAATTCGCTTCTTGGAATCAGTTTAATTTCTACGAAGAAGGTTGAGTGCACCAAGTTCAAACTTTCCTTGTTAATGTAATCTCAAAAGATGGCCAAGTTAGAAGATTCGCCTCATTTGTAAAGTAGTTTGTTGAGAAAAGAAACATCTTCATTGCCGAACATTGTAGTGTGTGAAATAAGCTCATTCGGTTCTAGGAATCAGTTGCTTTCCTACAAAGAAGGTTGAGTGCAGCAAGTTCAAACTTTCCTTGTTAATGTAATCTAAAAAGATGGCCAAGTTAGTAGATTCGACTCATTTGTAAAGTAGTTTGTTGAGAAAACAAATATCTTCATTGACGAACATTGTACTGTGTGAAATAAGCTCATTCGGTTCTAGGAATCAGTTGCTTTCCTACAAAGAAGGTTGAGTGCAGCAAGTTAAAACTTTCCTTGTTAATGTAATTTAAAAAGCTGGCCAAGTTAGTAGATTCAACTCATTTGTAAAGTACTTTGTTGAGAAAACAAACATCTTCATTGCCGAACATTGTACTGTGTGAAATGAGCTCATTCGGTTCTAGGAATCAGTTGTTTTCCTACAAAGAAGTTTGAGTGTAACAAGTTCAAACTTTCCTTGTTAATGTAATCTAAAACGATGGCCAAGTTATTAGATTCGACTCATTTGTAAAGTACTTTGTTGAGAAAACAAACATCTTCATTGCCGAACATTGTACTGTGTGAAATAAGCTCATTCGGTTCTAGAAATCAGTTGCTTTCCTACAAAGAAGGAGGAGTGCAGCGAGTTCAAACTTTCCTTGTTAATGTAACCTGAAAAGATGCACAACGTAGTAGATTGGCCTCATTTCTAAAGTAGTTTCTTTAGAAAAGAATCATCTTCAGTACCGAACACGGTACTGTGTGAAATAAGTTAATTCGCTTATAGGAATCAGTTTAATTTCTACGAAGAAGGTTGTGTGCAGCAAGTTCAAACTTTCCTTGTTAATGTAATCTGAAAAGATGCACAACGTAATAGATTGGCCTCATTTCTAAAGTAGTTTCTTTAGAAAAGCAACATCTTCAGTACCGAACACTGTACTGTGTGAAATAAGTTAATTCGCTTCTAGGAATCAGTTTAATTTCTACGAAGAAGGTTGAGTGCAGCAAGTTCAAACATTCCTTGTTAATGTAATCTAAAAAGATAGCCAAGTTAGTAGATTCGAGTGCACCAAGTTCAGACTTTCCTTGTTAATGTAATCTGAAAAGATGCACAACTTAGTAGATTGGCCTCATTTCTAAAGTAGTTTGTTTAGAAAACAAACATCTTCATTACCGAACACTGTACTACGTGAAATGAGCTAGTTCGATTATAAGAATCACTTGCTTTCTTACGAAGAAGGTTGAGTGCAACAAGTTCAAACATTCCAACATTGTGTAATCTAACAAGATGTACAAGTTAGTGGATGCGCCTCATTTCTAAAGTAGTTTCTTTAGAAAACAAACATCTTCAGTACCGAACACTGTACTGTGTGAAATAAGTTAATTCGCTTCTAGGAATCAGTTTAATTTCTACAAAGACGGTTGAGTGCAGCAAGTTCAAACTTTCCTTGTTAATGTAATCTCAAAAGATGGCCAAGTTAGAACATTCGCCTCATTTGTAAAGTACTTTGTTGAGAAAACAAACATCTTCATTGCCGAACATTGTACTCTGTGAAATAAGCTCATTCGGTTCTAGGAATCAGTTGCTTTCCTACAGAGAAGGTTGAGTGCAGCAAGTTCAAACTTTCCTTGTTAATGTAATCTGAAAAGATGCACAACGTAGTAGATTGGCCTCATTTCTAAAGTAGTTTATTTAGAAAAGAAACATCTTCAGTACCAAACACTGTACTGTGTGAAATAAGTCAATTCGCTTCTAGGAATCAGTTTAATTTCTACGAAGAAGTTTGAGTGCAGCAAGTTCAAACATTCCTTATTAATGTAATCTAAAAATATGGCCAAGTCAGAAGATTCGACTCATTTGTAAAGTACTTTGTTGAGAAAATAAACATCTTCATTGCGAACCTTGTACTGTGGCAAATAAGCTCATTCGGTTCTCTGAATCAGTTGCTTTCCTACAAAGAAGGTTGAATGCAGCAAGTTCAAACTTTCCTTGTTAATGTAATCTAAAAAGACGGGCAAGTTAGTAGATTCGCCTCATTTGTAAAGTAGTTTGTTGAGAAAACAAACAACTTTATTGCCGAACATTATACTCTGTGAAATAAGCTCATTCGTTTCTAGGAATCAGTTGCTTTCTTACAAAGAAGGTTGAGTGCAGCAAGTTCAAACTTTCCTTGTTAATGTAATCTGAAAAGATGCACAAGGTCGTAGATTGGCATCATTTCTAAAGTAGTTTCTTTAGAAAAGAATCATCTTCAGTACCAAACACTGTACTGTGTGAAATAAGTTAATTCGCTTATAGGAATCAGTTTAATTTCTACGAAGAAGGTTGATTGCAGCAAGTTCAAAATTTCCTTGTTAATGTGTAATCTAAAAAGATAGCCAAGTTAGAAGATTCGCCCCATTTGTAAAGTACTTTGTTGAGAAAACAAGCATCTTCATTGCCAAACATTGTACTGTGTGAAATAAGCTCATTCGGTTCTAGGAATCAGTTGCTTTCCTACAGAGAAGGTTGAGTGCAGCAAGTTCAAACTTTCCTTGTTAATGTAATCTGAAAAGATGCACAATGTAGTAGATTGGCCTCATTTCTAAAGTAGTTTCTTTAGAAAAGAAACATCTTTAGTACCGAACATTTTACTGTGTGAAATAAACTCATTCGGTTCTAGGAATCAGTTTAATTTCTACGAAGAATGTTTAGTGCAGAAAGTTCAAACATTACTTGTTAATGTAATCTAAAAAGATGGCCACGTTAGAATATTCGCCTCATTTGTAAAGTAGTTTCTTGAGAAAAGAAACATCTTTATTGCCGATCATTGTACTGTGTGAAATTATCTCATTCGATTCTAGGAATCAGTTGCTTTTGTACAAAGAAGTTTGAGTGCAGCAAGTTTAAACTTTCCTTGTTAATGTAATCTAAAAAGATGGCCAAGTTAGTAGATTCGCCTCATTTGTAAAGTAGTTTGTTGAGAAAACAAACATCTTCATTCCCGAACATTGTACTGTGTGAAATGAGCTCATTCGGTTCTAGGAATCAGTTGCTTTACTACAAAGAAGGTTGAGTGCAGCAAGTTCAAACTTTCCTTGCTAATGTAATCTAAAAAGATGGCCAAGTTAGTTGATTCGACTCATTTGTAAAGTACTTTGTTGAGAAAACAAACATCTTCATTGCAGAACATTGCACTGTGTGGAATAAGCTCATTCGGTTCTAGGAATCAGTTGCTTTCCTACAAAGAAGGTTGAGTGCAGCAAGTTCAAACTTTCCTTGTTAATGTAATCTGAAAAGATGCACAACGTAGTAGATTGGCCTCATTTCTAAAGTAGTTTCTTTAGAAAAGCAACATCTTCAGTACCGAACACTGTACTGTGTAAAATAAGTTAATTTGCTTCTAGGAATCAGTTTAATTTCTACGAAGAAGGTTGAGTGCAGCAATATCAAACATTCCTTGTTAATGTAATCTAAAAAGATAGCCAAGTTAGTAGATTCAGTGCACCAAGTTCAAACTTTCCTTGTTAATGTAATCTGAAAAGATGCACAACTTAGTAGATTGGCCTCAATTCTAAAGTAGTTTGTTTAGAAAACAAAGATCTTCATTACCGAACACTGTACTATGTGAAATGAGCTAGTTCGATTATAGGAATCACTTGCTTTCCTACGAAGAAGGTTGAGTTTAGCAAGTTCAAACTTTCCTACATTGTGTAATCTAACAAGATGTACAAGTTAGTGGATTCGCCTCATTTCTAACGTAGTTTCTTTAGAAAAGAAACATCTTCAGTACCGAACACTGTACTGTGTGAAATAAGTTAATTCGCTTCTAGGAATCAGTTTAATTTCTACGTAGAAGGTTGAGAGCAGCAAATTCAAACTTTCCTTGTTAATGTAATCTCAAAAGATGGCCAAGTTAGAACATTCGCCTCATTTGTAAAGTACTTTGTTGAGAAAACCAACACCTTCATTGCGAATATTGTACTGTGTGAAATAAGCTCATTCGGTTCTAGTAATCAGTTGCTTTCCTACAGAGAAGGTTGAGTGCAGCAAGTTCAAACTTTCCTTGTTAATGTAATCTAAAAAGATGGCCAAGTTAGTAGATTCGAATCATTTGAAAGTAGTTTGTTGAGAAAACAAACATCTGCATGGCGAACATCGTACTGTGTGAAATAAGCTCATTCGGTTCTAGGAATCAGTTGCTTTCCTACAGAGAAGGTTGAGTGCAGCAAGTTCAAACTTTCCTTGTTAATGTAATCTGAAAAGATGCACAACGTAGTTGATGGGCCTCGTTTCTAAAGTAGTTTCTTTAGAAAAGAAATATCTTCAGTACCGAACATTGTACAGTGTGAAATAAGTCAATTCGCTTATAGGAATCAGTTTAATTTCTATGAAGAAGGTTGAGTGCAGCAAGTTCAAACATTCCGTGTTAATGTAATCTAAAAAGATGGCCAAGTTAGAAGATTCGCCTCTTTTGTAAAGTACTTTGTTGAGAAAACAAACATCTTCATTGACGAACCTTGTACTGTGTGAAATAAGCTCATTCGGTTCTAGGAATCAGTTGCTTTCCTTCAGAGAAGGTTGAGTGCAGCAAGTTCAAACTTTCCTTGTTAATGTAATCTAAAAAAGATGGCCAAGTTAGTACATTCGCCACATTTGTAATGTAGTTTGTTGAGAAAACAAACATCTTCATTGCCGAACATTGTACTGTGTGAAATAAGCTCATTTGGTTCTAGGAATCATTTGCTTTCCTACAAAGAAGGTTGAGTGCAGCAAGTTCAAACTTTCCTTGTTAATGTAATCTAAAAAGATGGCCAAGTTAGTAGATTCGAGTGCACCAAGTTCAAACTTTCCTTGTTAATGTAATCTGAAAAGATGCACAACTTAGTACATTGGCCTCATTTCTAAAGTAGTTTCTTTAGAAAACAAACATCTTCAGTACCGAACACTGTACTGTGTGAAATAAGTTAATTCGCTTCTAGGAATCAGTTTAATTTCTACGAAGAAGGTTGAGTGCAGCAAGTTCAAACTTTCCTTGTTAATGTAATCTCAAAAGATGGCCAAGGTAGAACATTCGCCTCATTTGTAAAAGTACTTTGTTGAGAAAACAAACATCTTCATTGCGAACATTGTACTGTGTGAAATAAGCTCATTCGGTTCTAGGAATCAGTTGCTTTCCTACAGAGAAGGTTGAGTGCAGCAAGTTCAAACTTTCCTTGTTAATGTAATCTGAAAAGATGCACAAGGTCGTAGATTGGCATCATTTCTAAAGTAGTTTCTTTAGAAAAGAATCATCTTCAGTACCGAACACTGTACTGTGTGAAATAAGTTAATTCACTTATAGGAATCAGTTGAATTTCTAAGAAGAAGGTTGAGTGCAGCAAGTTCAAATTTTCCTTGTTAATGTGTAATCTAAAAAGATGGATAAGTTAGAAGATTCCCACCATATGTAAAGTACTTTGTTGAGAAAACAAACATCTTCATTGCCGAAAATTGTACTGTGTGAAATAAGCTCATTTGGTTCTAGGAATCAGTTGCTTTCCTACAGAGAAGGTTGAGTGCAGCAAGTTCAAACTTGCCTTGTTAATGTAATCTAAAAAGATGGCCAAGTTAGTAGATTCGACTCATTTGTAAAGTAGTTTGTGGAGAAAACAAACATCTTCATTGCCGAACATTGTACTGTGTCAAATAAGCTCATTCGGTTCTAGGAATCAGTTGCTTTCCTACAGAGAAGGTTGAGTGCAGCAAGTTCAAACTTTCCTTGTTAATGTAATCTGAAAAGATGCACAATGTAGTAGATTGGCCTCATTTCTAAAGTAGTTTCTTTATAAAAGAAACATCTTCAGTACCGAACATTGTACTGTGTGAAATAAGTCAATTCGCTTCTTGGAATCAATTTAATTTCTACGAAGAATGTTGAGTGCAGCCAGTTCAAACTTTCCTTGTTAATGTAATCTAAAAAGATGGCCAAGTTAGAAGATTCGCCTCATTCGTAAAGTAGTTTCTTGAGAAAACAAATATCTTCATTGCCGAACATTGTACTGTGTGAAATTAGCTCATTCGGTTCTAGGAATCAGTTGCTTTCCTAAAAAGAAGGTTGAGTGCAGCAAGTTCAAACTTTCCTAGTTAATGTAATCTAAAAAGATGGCCAAGTTAGTAGAGTCGCCTCATTTGTAAATTAGTTTGTTGAGAAAACAAACATCTTCTTTACCCGAACATTGTACTGTGTGTGAAATAAGCTCATTCGGTTCTAGGAATCAGTTGCTTTCCTACAAAGAAGGTTGAGTGCAGCAAGTTCAAACTTTCCTTGTTAATGTAATCTAAAAAGATGGCCAAGGTAGAAGATTCGCCTCATTTGTAAAGTACTTTGTTGAGAAAACAAACATCTTCATTGCCGAACATTGTACTGTGTGAAATAAGCTCATTCGCTTCTAGGAATCAGTTGCTTTCCTACAAAGAAGGTTGAGTGAAGCAAGTTCAAACTTTCCTTGTTAATGTAATCTGATAAGATGCACAAGTTAGTAGATTGGCCTCATTTCTAAAGTAGTTTCTTTAGAAAACAAACATCTTCATTACCGAACACTGTACTATGTGAAATGAGCTTGTTCGATTCTAAAAATCACTTGCTTTCCTACGAAGAAAGTTGAGTGCAGCAAGTTCAAACTTTCCTACTTTGTGTAATCTGACAAGATGTACAAGTTAGTGGATTCGCCTCATTTCTAAAGTAGTTTCTTTAGAAAAGAAACATCTTCAGTACCGAACACTGTACTGTGTGAAATAAGTTAATTCGCTTCTAGGAATCAGTTTAATTTCTACGAACAAGGTTGAGTGCAGCAAGTTCAAACTTTCCTTGTTAATGTAATCTCAAAAGATGGCCAAGTTAGAACATTCGACTCATTTGTAAAGTACTTTGTTGAGAAAACAAACATCTTCATTGCCGAACATTGTACTGTGTGAAATAGGCTCATTCGGTTCTAAGAATCAGTTGCTTTCCTACAAAGAAGGTTGAGTGCAGCAAGTTCAAACTTTCCTTGTTAATGTAATCTAAAAAGATGTGAAAGTTAGTAGATTCGACTCATTTGTAAAGTAGTTTGTTGAGAAAACAAACATCTTCATTGCCGAACAATGTACTGTGTGAAATAAGCTCATTCGGTTCCAGGAATCAGCTGCTTTCCTACAAATAAGGTTGAGTGCAGCAAGTTCAAACTTTCCTTGTTAATGTAATCTTAAAAGATGGCCAAGTTAGTAGATTCGCCTCATTTGTAAAGTAGTTTGTTGAGAAAAAAACATCTTCATTGCGAACATTGTACTGTGTGAAATAAGCTCATTCGGTTCTAGGAATCAGTTGCTTTCCTACAAAGAAGGTTGAGTGTAGCAAGGTCAAACTTTCCTTGTTAAAGTAATCTGAAAAGATGCACAACGTAGTAGATTGGCCTCATTTCTAAAGTAGTTTCTTTACAAAAAAAAATCTTCAGTACCGAACACTGTACTGTGTGAAATAAGTTAATTCGCTTCTAGGAATCAGTTTAATTTCTACGAAGAAGGTTGAGTGCAGCAAGTTCAAACTATCCTTGTTAATGTAATCTGAAAAGATGCACAACGTAGTAGATTGGCCTCATTTCTAAAGTAGTTTCTTTATAAAGAAAGATCTTCAGTACGAAAACTGTACTGTGTAATAATCTTCTAGGAATCAGTTTAATTTCTACGAAGAAGGTTGAGTGCAGCAAGTTCAAACTTTCCTTGTTCATGTAATCTCAAAAGATGGCCAAGTTAGAAGATTAGCCTCATTTCTAAAGTACTTTGTTGATAAAACAAACATCTTCATTGCCGAACATTGTACTGTGTGAAATAAGCTCATTCGGTTCTAGGAATCAGTTGCTTTCCTACAAAGACGGTTGAGTGCAGCAAGTTCAAACTTTCCTTGTTAATGTAATCTGATAAGATGCACAAGTTAGTAGATTGGCCTCATTTCTAAAGTAGTTTGTTTAGAAAACAAACATCTTCATTACCGAACACTGTACTGTGTGAAAATGAGCTAGTTCGATTCTAAAAATCACTTGCTTTCCTACAAACAAGGTTGAGTGCAGCAAGTTCAAACTTTCCTAGTTTGTGTAATCTAACAAGATGTACAAGATAGTGCAAGCCTCATTTCTAAAGGAGGTTCTTTAGAAAACAAACATCTTCAGTACCGAACACTGTACTGTGTGAAATAAGTTAATTCGCTTCTATGAATCAGTTTAATTTCTACGAAGAACGTTGAGTGCAGCAAGTTCAAACTTTCCTTGTTAATGTAATCTCAAAAGATGGCCAAGTTAGAACATTCGCCTCATTTGTAAAGAACTTTGTTGAGAAAACAAACATCTTCATTGCCGAACATTGTACTGTGTGAAATAAGCTCATTCGGTTCTAGGAATCAGTTGCTTTCCTACAAAGAAGGTTGAGTGCAGCAACTTCAAACATTCCTTGTTAATGTAATCTAAAAAGATGGCCAAGTTAGTAGATTTGACTCATTTGTAACGTAGTTTGTTGAGAAAACAAACATCTTCATTGCCGAACATTGTACTGTTTGACATAAGCTCATTCGGTTCCAGGAATCAGTTGCTTTCATACAAAGAAGGTTGAGTGCAGCAAGTTCAAACTTTCCTTGTTAATGTAATCTGAAAAGATGCACAATGTAGTAGATTGGCCTCGTTTCTAAAGTAGTTTCTTTAGAAAAGAAACTTCTTCAGTACCTAACACTGTACTGTGTGAAATGAGTTAATTCGCTTCTAGGAATCATTTTAATTTCTTCGAAGAAGGTTGAGTACAGCAAGTTCAAACTTTCCTTGTTAATGTAATGTAAAAAGATGGCCAAGTTAGAAGATTCGCCTCATTTGTAAAGTACTTTCTTGAGAAAACAAACATCTTCATTGCTGAACATTGTACTCTGTGAAATAAGCACATTCGGATCCAGGAATCAGTTGCTTTCCTACAAAGAAGGTTGAGTGCAACAAGTTCAAACTTTCCTTGTTAATGTAATCTGAAAAGATGCACAAGGTCGTAGATTGGCCTCATTTCTAATGTAGTTTCTTTAGAAACTAAACATTATCAGTACCGAACACTGTACTGTGTGAAATAAGTTAATTCACTTCTAGGAATCAGTTTAATTTCTACGAAGAAGGTTGAGTGCAGCAAGTTCAAACTTTCCTTCTTAATGTAATCTCCAAACATGGCCAAGTTAGAAGATTCGCCCCATTTGTAAAGTACTTTCTTGAGAAACCAAACAACTTCATTGTACAACATTGTACTGTGTGAAATAAGCTCATTCGGTTCTAGGAATCAGTTGCTTTCCTACAAAGAAGGTTGAGTGCAGCAAGTTCAAACTTTCCTTGTTAATGTAATCTGAAAAGATGCACAAGGTCGTAGATTGGCCTCATTTCTAAAGAAGTTTCTTTAGAAAAGACACATCTTCAGTACCAAACACTGTACTGTGTGAAATAAGTTAATTCTAGGAATCAGTTTAATTTTCTAGGAATCAGTTTAATTTCTACGAAGAAGATTCGCCTCATTTCTAAAGTTGAGTGCAAACAGCAAGTTCAAACTTTCCTTCTTAATGTTAATGTAATCCAAAAAAAAAGATGGCCAAGTTAGAAAAGATCTTTACCAAACACTGTACCATTTGAAAAGTTAATTTGTTGAGGAAAAACAAGAAGGTTTGCAGCAAGTTCAAACTTTCCTTCTTAATGTGTAATCAAATGGCCAAGTTAGAAGATTTCAAAGTACTTTGTTGAGAAAACAAACATCTTCATTGCCAAACATTGTACTCTGTGAAATAAGCTCATTCGGTTCTAGGAATCAGTTGCTTTCCTACAAAGAAGGTTGAGTGCAGCAAGTTCAAACTTTCCTTGTTAATGTAATCTAAAAAGATGGCCAAGTTAGTAGATTCGACTCATTTGTAACGTAGTTTGTTGAAAAAACAAACATCTTCATTGCCGAACATTGTACTGTGTGAAATAAGCTCATTCGGTTCTAGTAATCAGTTGCTTTCCTACAGAGAAGGTTGAGTGCAGCAAGTTCAACCTTTCCTTGTTAATGTAATCTGAGATGCACAAGGTCGTAGATTGGCCTCATTTCTAAAGTAGTTTCTTTAGAAAAGAAACATCTTCAGTACCGAACACTGTAGTGTGTGAAATGAGTTAATTCGCTTCTAGGAATCAGTTTAATTTCTACGAAGAAGTTTGAGTGCAGCAAGTTCAAACTGTCCTTGTTAATGTAATCTCAAAAGATGGCCAAATTAGAACATTCGCCTCATTTCTAAAGTACTTTGTTGAGAAAACAAACATCTTCATTGCCGAACATTGTACTGTGTGAAATAAGGTCATTCGGTTCTAGGAATCAGTTGCTTTCCTACAGAGAAGGTTGATTGTAGCAAGTTCAAACTTTCCTTGTTAATGTAATCTGAAAAGATGTACAACGTAGTAGATTGGCCTCATTTTTAAAAGAGTTTCTTTAGAAAAGAAACATTTCAGTACCGAACACTGTACTGTGTGAAATAAGTTAATTCGCTTCAAGGAATCAGTATAATTTCTACGAAGAAGATTGAGCGCAGCAAGTTCAAACTCTCCTTGTTAATGTAATCTCAAATGATGGCCAAGTTAGAACATTAACCTCATTTCTAAAGTAGTTTGTTTAGAAAACAAACATCTTCATTACCGAACACTGTACTATGTGAAATGAGCTAGGTCGATTCTAGGAATCACTTGCTTTCCTACGAAGAAGGTTGAGTACAGCAAGTTCAAAGTTTCCTACTTTGTGTAATCTAACAAGATGTACAAGTTAGTGGATTCGCCTCATTTCTAAAGTAGTGTCTTTAGAAAAGAAACATCTTCAGTACCGAATACTGTACTGTGTGAAATAAGTTAATTCGCTTCTAGGAATCAGTTTAATTTCTACAAAGAAGGTTGAGTGCAGCAAGTTTAAACATTCCTTGTTAATGTAATCTCAAAAGATGGCCAAGTTAGAACATTAACCTCATTTGTAAAGTACTTTGTTGAGAAAACAAACATCTTCATTGCGAACATTGTACTGTGTGAAATAAGCTCATTCGGTTCTAGGAATCAGTTGCTTTCCTACACAGAAGGTTGAGTGCAGCAAGTTCAAACTTTCCTTGTTAATGTAATCTAAAAAGATCCCAAATTAGTAGATTCGACTCATTTGTAAAGTAGTTTGTTGAGAAAACAAACATCTTCATTGCCGAACCTTGTACTGTGTGAAATAAGCTCATTCGGTTCTCTGAAACAGTTGCTTTCCTACAAAGAAGGTTGAGTGCAGCAAGATCAAACTTTCCTTGTTAATGTAATCTAAAATATGGCCAAGTTAGTAGATTCGCCTCATTTGAAAAGTAGTTTATTGAGAAAACAAACTACTTCATTGCGAACATTGTACTGTTTGAAATAAAGCTCATTCGGTTCTAGGAATCAGTTGCTTTCCTCCAAAGAAGGTAGAGTGCAGCAAGTTCAAACTTTCCTTGTTAATGTAATCTGAAAAGATGCACAACTTAGTAGATTGGCCTCATTTCTAAAGTAGTTTGTTTAGAAACAAACATCTTCATTACCGAACACTGTACTGTGTGAAATAAGTTAATTCACTTCTAGGAATCACTTACTTTCCTACGAAGAAGGTTGAGTGCAGCAAGTTCAAAGTTTCCTACTTTGTGTAATCTAACAAGATGTCCAAGTTAGTGGATTCGCCTCATTTCTAAAGTAGTGTCCTTAGAAAAGAAACATCTTCAGTACCGAACACTGTACTGTGAGAAATAAGTTAATTCGCTTCTAGGAATCAGTTTAATTTCTACGAAGAAGGTTGAGTGCAGCAAGTTCAAACTCTCCTTGTTAATGTAATCTGAAAAGATGCACAACTTAGTAGATTGGCCTCACTTCTAAAGTAGTTTGTTTAGAAAACAAACATCCTCATTACCGAACACTGTACTATGTGAAATGAGCTAGTTCGATTCTAGGAATCACTTGCTTTCCTACGAAGAATGTTGAGTGCAGCAAGTTCAAACTTTCCTACATTGTGTAATCTAACAAGATGTACAAGTTAGTGGATTCGCCTCATTTCTAAAGTATTTTCTTTAGAAAATAAACATCTTCAGTACCGAACACTGTACTGTGTGAAATAAGTTAATTCGCTTCTAGGAATCAGTTGCTTTCCTACAAAGAAGGTTGAGTGCAGCAAGTTCAAACTTTTTTTGTTAATGTAATCTAAAATGATGGCCAAGTTAGTAGATTCGCCTCATTTGTAAAGTAGTTTGTTGAGAAAATTAACATCTTTATTGCCGAACATTGTAATGTGTGAAATAAGCTCATTCGGTTTTAGGAATCACTTGCTTTCCTACAAAGAAGGTTGAGTGTAGCAAGTTCAAACTTTCCTTGTTAATGTCATCTAAAAAATGTCCAAGTTAGTAGATTCGCCTCATTTCTAAAGTAGTTTCTTTAGAAAACAAACCTAAATTGCCAAACTTTGTACTTTGTGAAATGAGCTAATTCAGTTTTAGGAATCAGTTTACTTTCTACGAAGATGGTTGACTTTAGCAAGTTCAAACTTTCCTTGTTATTGTGGTTTGAAAAGATGTCCAAGTTAGTAGATTTGCCTCATTGGTACAGTAGTTTGTTGAGAAAACAAACATCTTCATTGCCGTACATTGTACTGCGTGAACAAAGCTAATTAAGTTCTAGAATTCAGTTGCTTTCCTACAAAGAAGATTGAATGTAGCCAGTTCAAACTTCCCTTGTTAATGTAACCTAAAAGATGCACGACTAAGTAGATTGGCCTCCTTTCCAAAGTAGTTTTCTTTACAAAGGAAACATCTTCAATACCGAACACTGTACTGTGTGAAATGAGTTAATTCTCTTCTAGGAGTCAGTTTAATTTCTACGAAGATGGTTGAATGCATGAAGTTCAAACTTTCCTAGTTTGTGTAATCTAACAAGATGTACAAGTTAGTGGATTCGCATCATTTCTAAATTTGTTTCTTTAGAAAACAAACATCTTCAGTACCGAACACTGTACTGTGTGAAATAAGTTAATTGGGTTCTAGGAATCAGGTGCTTTCCTACAAAGAAGGTTGAGTGCAGCACGTTCAAACTTTCCTTGTTAATGTAATCTAAAATGATGGCCAAGTTAGAAGATTCGACTCATTTGTAAAGTACTTTGTTGAGAAAACAAACATCTTCATTGCCGAACCTTGTACTCTGTGAAATAAGCTCATTCGATTCTATGAATCAGTTGCTTTCCTACACAGATGGTTGAGTGCAGCAAGTTCAAACTTTCCTTGTTAATGTAATCTAAAAAGATGGCCAAGTTAGAAGATTCGCCTCATTTGTAAAGTACTTTGTTGAGAAAACAAACATCTTCATTGCGAACCTTGTACTCTGTGAAATAAGCTCATTCGATTCTATGAATCAGTTGCTTTCCTACACAGATGGTTGAGTGCAGCAAGTTCAAACTTTCCTTGTTAATGTAATCTAAAAAGATGGCCAAGTTAGTAGATTCGACTCATTTACAAAGTAGTTTGTTGAGAAAACAAACATACTCACTGCCGAACATTGTACTGTGTGAAATAAGCTCATTCGGTTCTAGGAATCAGTTGCTTTCCTACAAAGAAGGTTGAGTGCAGCAAGTTCAAACTTTCCTTGTTAATGTAATCTAAAAAGATGGCCAAGTTAGAAGATTCGCCTCATTTGTAAAGTACTTTGTTGAGAAAACAAACATCTTCATTTCGAACATTGTACTGTGTGAAATAAGCTCATTCGGTTCTAGGAATCAGTTGCTTTCCTACAAAGAAGGTTGAGTGCAGCAAGTTCAAACTTTCCTTGTGAATGTAATCTCAAAAGATGGCCAAGTTAGAACATTAGCCTCATTTGTAAAGTACTTTGTTGAGAAAAACAAACATCTTCATTGCGAACATTGTACTGTGGGAAATAAGCTCATTCGGTTCTAGGAATCAGTTGCTTTCCTACAAAGAAGGTTGAG
Organism: Orientallactaga sibirica; assembly: GCA_036365145.1. Classification (NCBI taxonomy): domain Eukaryota; kingdom Metazoa; phylum Chordata; class Mammalia; order Rodentia; family Dipodidae; genus Orientallactaga; species Orientallactaga sibirica. The sequence goes on from JAEOAD010001129.1 coordinate 39,770, forward strand.
TGCAAGTTCAAACTTTCCTTGTTAATGTAATCAGAAAAGACGCACAACTTAGTAGATTGGCCTCGATTCTAAAGTAGTTTGTTTAGAAAACAAACATCTTCATTACCGAACACTGTACTATGTGAAATGAGCTACTTCGATTCTAGGAATCACTTGCTTTCCTACGAAGAAGGTTGAGTGCAGCAAGTTCAAACTTTGCTACTTTGTGTAATCTAACAAGATGTACAAGGTAGTGGATTCGCCTAATTTCTAAAGTAGTTTCTTTAGAAAAGAAACATCTTCGGTACCGAACACTGTACTGTATGAAATAAGTTAATTCGCTTCTAGTAATCAGTGTAATTTCTATGAAGAAGGTTGAGTGCAGCAAGTTCAAACTTCCCTTGTTAATGTAATCACAAAAAATGGCCAAGTTAGAACATTCGCCTCTTTTGTAAAGTGCTTTGTTGAGAAAACAAACATCTTCATTGACGAACATTGTACTGTGTGAAATAAGCTCATTCGGTTCTAGGAATCAGTTGCTTTCCTACAAAGAAGGTTGAGTGCAGCAAGTTCAAACTTTCCTTGTTAATGTAGTTTAAAAAGACGGCCAAGTTAGTAGAATCGACTCATTTGTAAAGTAGTTTGTTGAGAAAACAAACATCTTCATTGCCGAACATTGTACTGTGTGAAATAAGCTCATTCGTTTCTAGGAATCACATGCTTTCCTACAAAGAAGGTGGAGTGCAGCAAGTTCAAACTTTCCTTGTTAATGTAATCTGAAATGTTGCACAACTTAGTAGATTGCCCTCGTTTCTAAAGTAATTTGTTTAGAAAACAAACATCTTCATTACCGAACACTGTACTATGTGAAATGAGCTACTTCGATTCTAGGAATCACTTGCTTTCCTACGAAGAAGGTTGAGTGCACCAAGTTCAAACTTTCCTACTTTGTGTAATATAACAAGATGTACAAGTTAGTGGATTTGCCTCATTTCTAAAGTAGTTTCTTTAGAAAAGAAACATCTTCAGTACCGAACACTGTACTGTGTGAAATAAGCTCATTCGGTTCTAGGAATCAGTTGCTTTCCTAAAAAGAAGGTTGAGTGCAGCAAGTTCAAACTTTCTAAAGTAGTTTCTTTAGAAAAGAAACATCTTCAGTACCGAACACTGTACTGTGTGAAACAAGTTAATTCGCTTCTAGGAATCAGTTTAATTTCTACGAAGAAGGTTGAGTGCAGCAAATTAAAACTTTCCTTGTTAATGTAATCTAAAAAGATGGCCAAGTTAGAAGATTCGCCTCATTTGTAAAGTAGTTTGTTGAGAAAACAAACATCTTCTTTGCCGAACATTGTACTGTGTGAAATAAGCTCATTCGGTTCTAGCAATCAGTTGCTTTCCTACAAAGAAGGTTGAGTGCAGCAAGTTCAAACTTTCCTTGTTAATGTAATCTAAAAAGATGGCCAAGTTAGTAGATTCGCCTCATTTGTAAAGTAGTTTGTTGAGAAAACAAACACCTTCATTGCCGAACATTGTACTGTGTGAAATAAGCTCATTCGGTTCTAGGAATCACTTGCTTTCCTACAAAGAAGGTTGAGTGCAGCAATTCAAACTTTCCTTGTTAATGTAATCTAAAAAGATGGCCAAGTTAGTAGATTCGACTCATTTGTAAAGTAGTTTGTTGAGAAAACAAACATCTTCATTGCCGAACATTGTACTGTGTGAAATAAGCTCATTCGGTTCTAGGAATCAGTTGCTTTCCTACAAAGATGGTTGAGTGCAGCAAGTTCAAACTTTCCTTGTTAATGTAATCTGAGAAGATGCACAACGTAGTAGATTGGCCTCATTTCTAAAGTAGTTTCTTTAGAAAAGCAACATCTTCAGTACCGAAAACTGTACCGTGTGAAATAAGTTAATTCGCTTCTAGGAATCAGTTTAATTTCTACGAAGAAGGTTGAGTGCAGCAAGTTCAAACATTCCTTCTTAATGTAATCTAAAAAGATGGCCAAGTTAGAAGATTCACCTCATTTGTAAAGTACTTTGTTGAGAAAAGAAACATCTTCATTGCCGAACCTTGTACTGTGTGAAATAAGCTCATTCGGTTCTAGGAATCAGTTGCTTTCCTACAAAGAATGTTGAGTGCAACAATTCAAACTTTCCTTGTTAATGTAATCTAAAAAGATGGCCAAGTTAGTAGATTCTACTCATTCGTAAAGTAGTTTGTTTGGAAAACAAACATGTTCATTGCCGAACATTGTACTGTGTGAAATAAGCTCATTCGGTTCTAGGAATCAGTTGCATTCCTACAAAGATGGTTGAGTGCAGCAAGTTCAAACTTTCCTTGTTAATGTAATCTGAGAAGATGCACAACGTAGTAGATTGGCCTCATTTCTAAAGTTGTTTCTTTAGAAAAGAAACATCTTCAGTACCGAAAACTGTACCGTGTGAAATAAGTTAAATCGCTTCTAGGATTCAGTTTATTTTCTACGAAGAAGGTTGAGTGCAGCAAGTTCAAACATTCCTTGTTAATGTAATCTAAAAAGATGGCCAAGTTAGAAGATTCACCTCCTTTGTAAAGTACTTTGTTGAGAAAAGAAACATCTTCATTGCCGAACCTTGTACTGTGTGAAATAAGCTCATTCGGTTCTAGGAATCAGTTGCTTTCCTACAAAGAATGTTGAGTGCAACAATTCAAACTTTCCTTGTTAATGTAATCTAAAAAGATGGCCAAGTTAGTAGATTCGACTCATTTGTAAAGTAGTTTGTTGAGAAAACAAACATCTTCATTGCCGAACATTGTACTGTGTGAAATAAGCTCATTCGGTTCTGGAAATCAGTTGCTTTCCTACAAAGAAGGTTGAGTGCAGCAAGTTCAAACTTTCCTTGTTAATGTAAGCTTAAAAGATGCACAATGTAGTAGATTGGCCTCATTTCTAAAGTAGTTTCCTTAGAAAAGAAACATCTTCAGTACCGAACACTGTACTGTGTGAAATAAGTTAATTCGCTTCTAGGAATCAGTTTAATTTCTACGAAGAAGGTTGAGTGGAGCAAGTTCAAACATTCCTTGTGAATGTAAACTAAAAAGATGGCCAAGTTAGAAGATTCGCCTCATTTGTAAAGTACTTTGTTGAGAAAACCAACATCTTCATTGCCGAACCTTGTACTGTGTGAAATAAGCTCATTCGGTTCTATGAATCAGTTGCTTTCCTACAAAGAAGGTTGAGTGCAGCAAGTTCAAACTTTCCTTGTTAATGTAATCTAAAAAGATGGACAAGTTAGTATATTCGACTCATTTGTAAAGTACTTTGTTGAGAAAACAAACATCTTCATTGCCGAACATTGTACTGTGTGAAATAAGCTCATTCGGTTCTAGGTATCAGTTGCTTTCCTACAAAGAAGGTTGAGTGCAGCAAGTTCAAACTTTCCTTGTTAATGGAATCTGAGAAGATGCACAACTTAGTAGATTGGCCTCATTTCTAAAGTAGTTTGTTTAGAAAACAAACATCTTCATTACCGAACACTGTACTATGGAAATGAGCTAGTTCGATTCTACGGATCACTTGCTTTCCTACGAAGAAGGTTGAGTGCAGCATGTTCAAACTTTCCTACTTTGTGTAATCTAACAAGATATACAAGTTAGTGGATTCGCCTCTTTTCTAAAGTAGTTTCTTTAGAAAAGAAACATCTTCAGTACCGAACACTGTACTGTGTGAAATAAGATAATTCGCTTCTAGGAATCACTTTAATTTCTACGAAGAAGGTTGAGTGCAGCAAGTTCAAACTTTCCTTGTTAATATAATCTAAAAATTTGGCCAAGTTAGAACATTAGCATCATTTGTAAAGTACTTTCTTGAGAAAACAAACATCTTCATTGCCGAACATTGTACTGTGTGAAATAAGCTCATTCGGTTCTTGGAATCAGTTGCTTTCCTACACAGAAGGTTTAGTGCAGCAAGTTCAAACTTTCCTTTTTAATGTAATCTGAAAAGATGCACAACGTAGTAGATTGGCCTCATTTCTAAAGTATTTCTTTAGAAAAGAAACATCTTCAGTACCGAACACTGTACTGTGTGAAATAAGTTAATTCGGTTCTAGGAATCAGTTGCTTTCCTACAAAGAAGTTTTGAATGCAGCAAGTTCAAACTTGCCTTGTTAATGTAATCTAAAAAGATGCACAAGGTCGTAGATTGGCCTCATTTCTAAAGTAGTTTCTTTTGAAAACAAACATCTTCATTACCGAACATTGTACTGTGTGAAATAAGTTAATTCGCTTCTAGGAATCAGTTTGCTTTCCTTCAAAGAAGGTTGAGTACAGCAAGTTCAAACTTTCCTTGTTAATGTAATCTAAAAAGATGGCCAAGTTAGAAGATTCGCCTCATTTGTAAAGTAGTTTGTTGAGAAAACAAACATCTTCATTGTTTAACATTGTACTGTGTGAAATAAGCTCATTCGGTTCTAGGAATCAGTTGCTTTCCTACAAAGAAGGTTGAGTGCAGCAAGTTCAAACTTTCCTTGTTAATGTAATCTAAAAAGATGCACAATGTAGTAGATTTGCCTCATTTCTAAAGTAGTTTCTTTAGAAAGGAAACATCTTCAATACAGAACATTGTACTGTGTGAAATAAGTCAATTCGCTTCTAGGAATCAGTTTAATTTCTTCGAAGAAGGTTGAGTGCAGCAAGTTCAAACATTCCTTGTTAATGTAATCTAAAAAGATGGCCAAGTTAGAAGATTCGCCTCATTTGTAAAGTAGTTTCTTGAGAAAACAAACATCTTCATTGCCGAACATTGTACTATGTGAAATGAGCTCATTTGGTTCTAGCAATCAGTTGCTTTCCTACAAAGAAGGGTTGAGTGCAGCAAGTTCAAACTTTCCTTGTTAATGTAATCTGAAAAGATGCCAAGTTAGTAGATTCGACTCATTTCTAAAGTAGTTTCTTTATAAAAACAACATCTTCATTACCTAACACTGTACTGTGTGAAATAAGTTAATTCGCTTCTAGGAATCATTTTAATTTTACGAAGAAGGTTGAGTGCAGCAAGTTCAAACATTCCTTGTTAATGTAAACTAAAAAGATGGCCACGTTAGAAGATTCGCCTCATTTGTAAAGTAGTTTGTTGAGAAAACAAACATCTTCATTGCCGAACATTGTACTGTGTGAAATAAGCTCATTCGGTTCTAGGAATCAGTTGCTTTCCTACACAGAATGTTGAGTGCAGCAAGTTCAAACTTTCCTTGTTAATGTAATCTAAAAACATGGCCAAGTAAGTAGATTCGACTCATTTGTAAAGTAGTTTGTTGAGAAAACAAACATCTTCATTGCCCAACATTGTACTGTGTGAAATGAGCTCATTCGGTTCTAGGAATCAGTTGCTTTCCTACAAAGAAGGTTGAGTGCAGCAAGTTCAAACTTTCCTTGTTAATGTAATCTGAAAAGATGCACAAGGTCGTAGATTGGCCTCATTTCTAAAGGAGTTTCTTTAGAAAAGAAACATCTTCAATACCGAACCCTGTACTGTGTGAAATAAGTTAATTCGCTTCTAGGAATCAGTTTAATTTCTACAAAGAAGGTTGAGTGCATCAAGTTCAAACTTTCCTAGTTAATGTGTAATCTAAAAAGATGGCCAAGTTAGTAGATTCGCCCCATTTGTAAAGTACTTTGTTGAGAAAACAAACATCTTCATTGCCGAACATTGTACTGTGTGAAATAAGCTCATTCAGTTCTAGGAATCAGTTGCTTTCCTACAAAGAAGGTTGAGTGCAGCAAGTTCAAACTTTCCTTGTTAATGTAATTTAAAAAGATGGCCAAGTTAGTAGATTCGACTCATTTGTAAAGTAGATTGTTGAGAAAACAAACATCTTCATTTGCCGAACATTGTACTGTGTGAAATAAGCTCATTCAGTTCTAGGAATCAGTTCCTTTCTTACAAAGAAGGTTGAGTGCAGCAAGTTCAAACTTTCCTTGTTAATGTAATCTAAAAAGATGCAAGTTAGTAGATTGGCCTCATTTCTAAAGTAGTTTCTTGAGAAAAGAAACATCATCAGTACCTAACATTGTATTGTGTGAAATAAGTTAATTCGCTTTTAGGAATCAGTTTAATTTCTACAAAGAAGGTTGAGTGCAGCAAGTTCAAACTTTCCTTGTTAATGTAATATAAAAATGTACAAAGTTAGTAGATTCGCCTTATTTGTAAAGTAGTTTGTTGAGAAAACAAACATCTTCATTGCCTAACATTGTACTGTGTGAAATAAGCTCATTCGGTTCTAGGAATCAGTTGCTTTTCTACAAAGAAGGTTGAGTGCACCAAGTTCAAACTTTCCTTGTTAATGTAATCTAAAAGATGTCCAAGTTAGTAGATTCGACTCATTTGTAAAGTAATTTGTTGAGAAAACAAACATCTTCATTGCCGAACATTGTACTGTGTGAAATAAGCTCATTCGGTTCTAGGAATCAGTTGCTTTTCCTACAAAGAATGTTGAGTGCAGCAAGTTCAAACTTTCCTTGTTAATGTAATCTAAAAAGATGCACAACGTTAGTAGATTGGCCTCATTTCTAAAGTAGTTTCTTGAGAAAACAAACATCTTCAGTACTGAACACTGTACTGTGTGAAATAAGTTAATTCGCTTCTAGGAATCAGTTTAATTTCTACAAAGAAGGTTGAGTGCAGCAATTCAAACATTTCCTGTTAATGTAATCTGAAAAGATGGCAACGTTAGAAGATTCGCCTCATTTGTAAAGTACTTTGTTGAGAAAACAAACATCTTCATTGTCGAACATTGTACTGTGTGTGAAATAAGCTCATTCGGTTCTAGGAATCAGTTGCTTTCCTACAAAGAAGGTTGAGTGCATCAAGTTCAAACTTTCCTTGTTAATGTAATCTAAAAAGATGGCCAAGTTAGTAGATTCGACTCATTTCTAAAGTAGTTTGTTGAGAAAACAAACATCTTCATTGCCAACATTGTACTGTGTGAAATAAGCTCATTCGGTTCTAGGAATCAGTTGCTTTCCTACAAAGAAGGTTGAGTGCAGCAAGTTCAAACTTTCCTTGTTAATGTAATCTGAAAAGATGCACAAGTTAGTAGATTGGCCTCATTTCTAAAGTAGTTTCTTTAGAAAACAAACATCTTCAGTACCTAACATTGTACTGTGTGTGAAATAAGTTAATTCGGTTCTAGGAATCAGTTTGCTTTTCTACAAAGAAGGTTGAGTGCAGCAAGTTCAAACATTCCTTGTTAATGTAATCTAAAAAGATGGCCAAGTTAGAAGATTCGCCTCATTTCTAAAGTAGTTTTGTTGAGAAAACAACATCATCTTCATTGTCGAACATTGTACTGTGTGAAATAAGCTCATTTGGTTCTAGGAATCAGTTGCTTTCCTACAAAGAAGGTTGAGTGCAGAAAGTTCAAACTTTCCTTGTTAATGTAATCTAAAAAGATGCCAAGTTAGTAGATTCGACTCATTTGTAAAGTAGTTTGTTGAGAAAACAAACATCTTCATTGCCGAACATTGTACTGTGTGAAATAAGCTCATTGGTTCTAGGAATCAGTTGCTTTCCTACAAAGAAGGTTGAGTGCAGCAAGTTCAAACTTTCCTTGTTAATGTAATCTAAAAAGATGTACAAGTTAGTAGATTGGCCTCATTTCTAAAGTAGTTTGTTGAGAAAACAAACATCCTCATTACCGAACATTGTACTGTGTGAAATAAGCTAATTCGATTCTAGGAATCACTTGCTTTCCTACAAAGAAGGTTGAGTGCAAGTTCAAACTTTCCTAGTTTGTGTAATCTAACAAGATGTACAAGTTAGTAGATTCGCCTCATTTCTAAAGTAGTTTCTTGAGAAAACAAACATCTTCATTATTGAACATTGTACTGTGTGAAATAAGTTAATTCGTTCTAGGAATCAGTTTAATTTCTACAAAGAAGGTTGAGTGCAGCAAGTTCAAACTTTCCTTGTTAATGTAATCTAAAAAGATGTACAAGTTAGAAGATTCGCCTCATTTCTAAAGTAGTTTGTTGAGAAAACAAACATCTTCATTGCCTAACATTGTACTGTGTGAAATAAGCTCATTCGGTTCTAGGAATCAGTTGCTTTCCTACAAAGAAGGTTGAGTGCAGCAAGTTCAAACTTTCCTTGTTTGTGTAATCTAAAAAGATGTACAAGTTAGTAGATTCGACTCATTTCTAAAGTAGTTTGTTGAGAAAACAAACATCTTCATTTTAACATTGTACTGTGTGAAATAAGCTAATTCGGTTCTAGGAATCACTTGCTTTCCTACAAAAGAAGGTTGAGTGCAGCAAGTTCAAACTTTCCTAGTTTGTGTAATCTAACAAGATGTACAAGGTAGTAGATTGGCCTCATTTCTAAAGTAGTTTCTTGAGAAAACAAACATCTTCATTGCCTAACATTGTACTGTGTGAAATAAGTTAATTTGCTTCTAGGAATCTGTTTGCTTTCCTACAAAGAAGGTTGAGTGCAGCAAGTTCAAACTTTCCTAGTTTGTGTAATCTAACAAGATGTACAAGTTAGTAGATTCGCTCATTTGTAAAGTAGTTGTTGAGAAAACAAACATCTTCATTGCCGAACATTGTACTGTGTGAAATAAGCTCATTCGGTTCTAGGAATCACTTGCTTCCTACAAAGAAGGTTGAGTGCAGCAAGTTCAAACTTTCCTAGTTTGTGTAATCTAACAAGATGTACAAGTTAGTAGATTCGACTCATTTGTAAAGTAGTTTGTTGAGAAAACAAACATCTTCATTGCCTAACATTGTACTGTGTGAAATAAGCTCATTCGGTTCTAGGAATCACTTGCTTTCCTACAAAGAAGGTTGAGTGCAGCAAGTTCAAACTTTCCTAGTTAATGTAATCTAACAAGATGTACAAGTTAGTAGATTCGCCTCATTTCTAAAGTAGTTTCTTGAGAAAACAAACATCTTCAATGCAGAACATTGTACTGTGTGAAATAAGCTAATCTGGTTCTAGGAATCACTTGCTTTCCTACAAAGAAGGTTGAGTGCAGCAAGTTCAAACTTTCCTAGTTAGTGTAATCTAACAAGATGTACAAGTTAGTAGATTCGCCTCATTTCTAAAGTAGTTTCTTGAGAAAACAAACATCTTCATTGCCTAACATTGTACTGTGTGAAATAAGCTCATTTGGTTCTAGGAATCACTTGCTTTCCTACAAAGAAGGTTGAGTGCAGCAAGTTCAAACTTTCCTAGTTTGTGTAATCTAACAAGATGTACAAGTTAGTAGATTCGACTCATTTCTAAAGTAGTTTCTTGAGAAAACAAACATCTTCATTGCCGAACATTGTACTGTGTGAAATAAGTTAATTCGGTTCTAGGAATCATTTGCTTTCCTACAAAGAAGGTTGAGTGCAGCAAGTTCAAACTTTCCTAGTTAATGTAATCTAACAAGATGTACACGTTAGTAGATTCGCCTCATTTCTAAAGTAGTTTGTGAGAAAACAAACATCTTCATTGCCGAACATTGTACTGTGTGAAATAAGCTAATTGGTTCTAGGAATCAGTTGCTTTCCTACAAAGAAGGTTGAGTGCAGCAAGTTCAAACTTTCCTTGTTTGTGTAATCTAACAAGATGGCCAAGTTAGTAGATTCGACTCATTTGTAAAGTAGTTTGTTGAGAAAACAAACATCTTCATTGCCCAACATTGTACTGTGTGAAATAAGCTCATTCGTTCTAGGAATCACTTGCTTTCCTACAAAGAAGGTTGAGTGCAGCAAGTTCAAACTTTCTAGTTTGTGTAATCTAACAAGATGTACAAGTTAGTAGATTGGCCTCATTTCTAAAGTAGTTTCTTGAGAAAACAAACATCTTCATTTAACATTGTACTGTGTGAAATAAGTTAATTCGGTTCTAGGAATCAGTTTGCTTTCCTACAAAGAAGGTTGAGTGCAGCAAGTTCAAACTTTCCTAGTTTGTGTAATCTAACAAGATGTACAAGTTAGTAGATTCGCCTCATTTCTATAGTAGTTTTTTGAGAAAACAAACATCTTCATTGTTTAACATTGTACTGTGTGAAATAAGCTCATTCAGTTCTAGGAATCACTTGCTTTCCTACAAAGAAGGTTGAGTGCAGCAAGTTCAAACTTTCCTAGTTTGTGTAATCTAACAAGATGTACAAGTTAGTAGATTCGACTCATTTCTAAAGTAGTTTTTTGAGAAAACAAACATCTTCATTGCCTAACATTGTACTGTGTGAAATAAGCTAATTCGTTCTAGGAATCAGTTTGCTTTCCTACAAAGAAGGTTGAGTGCAGCAAGTTCAAACTTTCCTAGTTTGTGTAATCTAACAAGATGTACAAGTTAGTAGATTGGCCTCATTTCTAAAGTAGTTTCTTTGAGAAAACAAACATCTTCATTGCCTAACGTTGTACTGTGTGAAATAAGTTAATTCGGTTCTAGGAATCACTTGCTTTCCTACAAAGAAGGTTGAGTGCAGCAAGTTCAAACTTTCCTAGTTTGTGTAATCTAACAAGATGTACAAGTTAGTAGATTCGCCTCATTTCTAAAGTAGTTTCTTGAGAAAACAAACATCTTCATTGCTGAACATTGTACTGTGTGAAATAAGCTCATTTCGGTTCTAGGAATCACTTGCTTTCCTACAAAGAAGGTTGAGTGCAGCAAGTTCAAACTTTCCTAGTTTGTGTAATCTAACAAGATGTACAAGTTAGTTAGTAGATTCGCCTCATTTCTAAAGTAGTTTGTTGAGAAAACAAACATCTTCATTGCTTTAACATTGTACTGTGTGAAATAAGCTAATTCGGTTCTAGGAATCACTTGCTTTCCTACAAAGAAGGTTGAGTGCAGCAAGTTCAAACTTTCCTAGTTTAATGTAATCTAACAAGATGTACAAGTTAGTAGATTCGACTCATTTCTAAAGTAGTTTCTGAGAAAAAACAAACATCTTCATTGCCGAACATTGTACTGTGTGAAATAAGCTAATTCGGTTCTAGGAATCACTTGCTTTCCTACAAAGAAGGTTGAGTGCAGCAAGTTCAAACTTTCCTAGTTTGTGTAATCTAACAAGTACAAGTTAGTTAGTAGATTGGCCTCATTTCTAAAGTAGTTTCTTGAGAAAACAAACATCTTCATTGCCTAACATTGTACTGTGTGAAATAAGCTAATTCGGTTCTAGGAATCACTTGCTTTCCTACAAAGAAGGTTGAGTGCAGCAAGTTCAAACTTTCCTAGTTTGTGTAATCTAACAAGATGTACAAGTTAGTAGATTCGCCTCATTTCTAAAGTAGTTTCTTGAGAAAACAAACATCTTCATTGTTGAACATTGTACTGTGTGAAATAAGCTCATTCGGTTCTAGGAATCACTTGCTTTCCTACAAAGAAGGTTGAGTGCAGCAAGTTCAAACTTTCCTAGTTTGTGTAATCTAACAAGATGTACAAGTTAGTAGATTGGCCTCATTTCTAAAGTAGTTTGTTGAGAAAACAAACATCTTCATTGCCGAACATTGTACTGTGTGAAATAAGCTAATTCAGTTCTAGGAATCACTTGCTTTCCTACAAAGAAGGTTGAGTGCAGCAAGTTCAAACTTTCCTAGTTTGTGTAATCTAACAAGATGTACAAGTTAGTAGATTGGCCTCATTTCTAAAGTAGTTTCTTGAGAAAACAAACATCTTCATTGCCTAACGTTGTACTGTGTGAAATAAGCTAATTCGGTTCTAGGAATCACTTGCTTTCCTACAAAGAAGGTTGAGTGCAGCAAGTTCAAAATTTCCTAGTTTGTGTAATCTAACAAGATGTACAAGTTAGTAGATTCGCCTCATTTCTAAAGTAGTTTCTTGAGAAAACAAACTTCTTCATTGCCGAACATTGTACTGTGTGAAATAAGCTAATTAGGTTCTAGGAATCACTTGCTTTCCTACAAAGAAGGTTGAGTGCAGCAAGTTCAAACTTTCCTAGTTTGTGTAATCTAACAAGATGTACAAGTTAGTAGATTCGCCTCATTTCTAAAGTAGTTTCTTGAGAAAACAAACATCTTCATTGCCGAACATTGTACTGTGTGAAATAAGCTAATTCGGTTCTAGGAATCACTTTGTTTCCTACAAAGAAGGTTGAGTGCAGCAAGTTCAAACTTTCCTAGTTTGTGTAATCTAACAAGATGTACAAGTTAGTAGATTCGCCTCATTTCTAAAGTAGTTTCTTGAGAAAACAAACATCTTCATTGCCTAACATTGTACTGTGTGAAATAAGCTAATTTGTTCTAGGAATCACTTGCTTTCCTACAAAGAAGGTTGAGTGCAGCAAGTTCAAACTTTCCTAGTTTGTGTAATCTAACAAGATGTACAAGTTAGTAGATTCGCCTCATTTCTAAAGTAGTTTGTTGAGAAAACAAACATCTTCATTGCCTAACATTGTACTGTGTGAAATAAGCTAATTCGGTTCTAGGAATCACTTGCTTTCCTACAAAGAAGGTTGAGTGCAGCAAGTTCAAACTTTTCCTAGTTTGTGTAATCTAACAAGATGTACAAGTTAGTAGATTCGCCTCATTTCTAAAGTAGTTTCTTGAGAAAACAAACATCTTCATTGCTTAACATTGTACTGTGTGAAATAAGCTAATTCGGTTCTAGGAATCACTTGCTTTCCTACAAAGAAGGTTGAGTGCAGCAAGTTCAAACTTTCCTAGTTTGTGTAATCTAACAAGATGTACAAGTTAGTAGATTCGCCTCATTTCTAAAGTAGTTTCTTGAGAAAACAAACATCTTCATTGCCGAACATTGTACTGTGTGAAATAAGCTAATTCGGTTCTAGGAATCACTTGCTTTCCTACAAAGAAGGTTGAGTGCAGCAAGTTCAAACTTTCCTAGTTTGTGTAATCTAACAAGATGTACAAGTTAGTAGATTCGCCTCATTTCTAAAGTAGTTTCTTGAGAAAACAAACATCTTCATTGCCCTAACATTGTACTGTGTGAAATAAGCTAATTTGGTTCTAGGAATCACTTGCTTTCCTACAAAGAAGGTTGAGTGCAGCAAGTTCAAACTTTCCTAGTTTGTGTAATCTAACAAGATGTACAAGTTAGTAGATTGGCCTCATTTCTAAAGTAGTTTCTGAGAAAACAAACATCTTCATTGCCTAACATTGTACTGTGTGAAATAAGCTTATTCGGTTCTAGGAATCACTTGCTTTCCTACAAAGAAGGTTGAGTGCAGCAAGTTCAAACTTTCCTAGTTTGTGTAATCTAACAAGATGTACAAGTTAGTAGATTCGCCTCATTTCTAAAGTAGTTTCTTGAGAAAACAAACATCTTCATTGCCTAACATTGTACTGTGTGAAATAAGCTTATTTGGTTCTAGGAATCACTTGCTTTCCTACAAAGAAGGTTGAGTGCAGCAAGTTCAAACTTTCCTAGTTTGTGTAATCTAACAAGATGTACAAGTTAGTAGATTCGCCTCATTTCTAAAGTAGTTTCTTGAGAAAACAAACATCTTCATTGCCGAACATTGTACTGTGTGAAATAAGCTAATTCGGTTCTAGGAATCACTTGCTTTCCTACAAAGAAGGTTGAGTGCAGCAAGTTCAAACTTTCCTAGTTTGTGTAATCTAACAAGATGTACAAGTTAGTAGATTGGCCTCATTTCTAAAGTAGTTTCTTGAGAAAACAAACATCTTCATTGCTTCTAACATTGTACTGTGTGAAATAAGTTAATTCTGTTCTAGGAATCACTTAATTTCCTACAAAGAAGGTTGAGTGCAGCAAGTTCAAACTTTCCTAGTTTGTGTAATCTAACAAGATGTACAAGTTAGTAGATTCGCCTCATTTCTAAAGTAGTTTGTTGAGAAAACAAACATCTTCATTGCCTAACATTGTACTGTGTGAAATAAGCTATTTGTTCTAGGAATCACTTGCTTTCCTACAAAGAAGGTTGAGTGCAGCAAGTTCAAACTTTCCTAGTTTGTGTAATCTAAAAAGATGTACAAGTTAGTAGATTGCCTCATTTCTAAAGTAGTTTGTTGAGAAAAAAACATCTTCATTGCCTAACATTGTACTGTGTGAAATAAGCTTAATTGGTTCTAGGAATCACTTGCTTTCCTACAAAGAAGGTTGAGTGCAGCAAGTTCAAACTTTCCTAGTTTGTGTAATCTAACAAGATGTACAAGTTAGTAGATTGCCTCATTTCTAAAGTAGTTTCTTTGAGAAAACAAACATCTTCATTGCCGAACATTGTACTGTGTGAAATAAGCTAATTGGTTCTAGGAATCACTTGCTTTCCTACAAAGAAGGTTGAGTGCAGCAAGTTCAAACTTTCCTAGTTTGTGTAATCTAACAAGATGTACAAGTTAGTAGATTCGCCATTTCTAAAGTAGTTTGTTGAGAAAACAAACATCTTCATTGCCGAACATTGTACTGTGTGAAATAAGCTAATTTGGTTCTAGGAATCACTTGCTTTCCTACAAAGAAGGTTGAGTGCAGCAAGTTCAAACTTTCCTAGTTTGTGTAATCTAACAAGATGTACAAGTTAGTAGATTCGCCTCATTTCTAAAGTAGTTTCTTGAGAAAACAAACATCTTCATTGCTTAACATTGTACTGTGTGAAATAAGCTAATAATTCGGTTCTAGGAATCACTTGCTTTCCTACAAAGAAGGTTGAGTGCAGCAAGTTCAAACTTTCCTAGTTTTGTAATCTAACAAGATGTACAAGTTAGTAGATTCGCCTCATTTCTAAAGTAGTTTTGAGAAAAAAACAAACATCTTCATTGCCTAACATTGTACTGTGTGAAATAAGCTCATCTGGTTCTAGGAATCACTTGCTTTCCTACAAAGAAGGTTGAGTGCAGCAAGTTCAAACTTTCCTAGTTTGTGTAATCTAACAAGATGTACAAGTTATAGATTCGCCTCATTTCTAAAGTAGTTTTGAGAAAACAAACATCTTCATTACCTAACATTGTACTGTGTGAAATAAGCTAATTCGGTTCTAGGAATCACTTGCTTTCCTACAAAGAAGGTTGAGTGCAGCAAGTTCAAACTTTCCTAGTTTGTGTAATCTAACAAGATGTACAAGTTAGTAGATTCGCCTCATTTCTAAAGTAGTTTCTTGAGAAAACAAACATCTTCATTGCCGAACATTGTACTGTGTGAAATAAGCTAATTCGGTTCTAGGAATCACTTGCTTTCCTACAAAGAAGGTTGAGTGCAGCAAGTTCAAACTTTCCTAGTTTGTGTAATCTAACAAGATGTACAAGTTAGTAGATTCGCCTCATTTCTAAAGTAGTTTCTTGAGAAAACAAACATCTTCATTGCCTAACGTTGTACTGTGTGAAATAAGCTAATTCAGTTCTAGGAATCACTTGCTTTCCTACAAAGAAGGTTGAGTGCAGCAAGTTCAAACTTTCCTAGTTTGTGTAATCTAACAAGATGTACAAGTTAGTAGATTCGCCTCATTTCTAAAGTAGTTTCTTTGAGAAAACAAACATCTTCATTGTTTAACATTGTACTGTGTGAAATAAGCTAATTGGTTCTAGGAATCACTTGCTTTCCTACAAAGAAGGTTGAGTGCAGCAAGTTCAAACTTTCCTAGTTTGTGTAATCTAACAAGATGTACAAGTTAGTAGATTCGCCTCATTTCTAAAGTAGTTTCTTGAGAAAACAAACATCTTCATTGCTGAACATTGTACTGTATGAAATAAGCTAATTCGGTTCTAGGAATCACTTGCTTTCCTACAAAGAAGGTTGAGTGCAGCAAGTTCAAACTTTCCTAGTTTGTGTAATCTAACAAGATGTACAAGTTAGTAGATTCGCCTCATTTCTAAAGTAGTTTCTTTGAGAAAACAAACATCTTCATTGCCTAACATTGTACTGTGTGAAATAAGCTAATTCGGTTCTAGGAATCACTTGCTTTTCCTACAAAGAAGGTTGAGTGCAGCAAGTTCAAACTTTCCTAGTTTGTGTAATCTAACAAGATGTACAAGTTAGTAGATTCGCCTCATTTCTAAAGTAGTTTCTTGAGAAAACAAAACATCTTCATTGTTTAACATTGTACTGTGTGAAATAAGCTAATTTGTTCTAGGAATCACTTGCTTTCCTACAAAGAAGGTTGAGTGCAGCAAGTTCAAACTTTCCTAGTTTGTGTAATCTAACAAGATGTACAAGTTAGTAGATTGCCTCATTTCTAAAGTAGTTTCTTGAGAAAACAAACATCTTCATTGCCTAACATTGTACTGTGTGAAATAAGCTAATTTGTTCTAGGAATCACTTGCTTTCCTACAAAGAAGGTTGAGTGCAGCAAGTTCAAACTTTCCTAGTTTGTGTAATCTAACAAGATGTACAAGTTAGTAGATTCGCCTCATTTCTAAAGTAGTTTTTGAGAAAACAAACATCTTCATTGCCGAACATTGTACTGTGAAATAAGTTAATTCGGTTCTAGGAATCACTTGCTTTCCTACAAAGAAGGTTGAGTGCAGCAAGTTCAAACTTTCCTAGTTTGTGTAATCTAACAAGATGTACAAGTTAGTAGATTCGCCTCATTTCTAAAGTAGTTTCTTGAGAAAACAAACATCTTCATTGCTTTAACATTGTACTGTGTGAAATAAGCTCATTCTGGTTCTAGGAATCACTTGCTTTCCTACAAAGAAGGTTGAGTGCAGCAAGTTCAAACTTTCCTAGTTTGTGTAATCTAACAAGATGTACAAGTTAGTAGATTCGCCTCATTTCTAAAGTAGTTTCTTGAGAAAACAAACATCTTCATTGCCGAACATTGTACTGTGTGAAATAAGCTAATTCGGTTCTAGGAATCACTTGCTTTTCCTACAAAGAAGGTTGAGTGCAGCAAGTTCAAACTTTCCTAGTTTGTGTAATCTAACAAGATGTACAAGTTAGTAGATTCGCCTCATTTCTAAAGTAGTTTCTTGAGAAAACAAACATCTTCATTGCCTAACATTGTACTGTGTGAAATAAGCTAATTGTTCTAGGAATCACTTGCTTTCCTACAAAGAAGGTTGAGTGCAGCAAGTTCAAACTTTCCTAGTTTGTGTAATCTAACAAGATGTACAAGTTAGTAGATTCTGCCTCATTTCTAAAGTAGTTTTTGAGAAAACAAACATCTTCATTGGGTTTAACATTGTACTGTGTGAAATAAGCTTAATCGGTTCTAGGAATCACTTGCTTTCCTACAAAGAAGGTTGAGTGCAGCAAGTTCAAACTTTCCTAGTTTGTGTAATCTAACAAGATGTACAAGTTAGTAGATTCTGCCTCATTTCTAAAGTAGTTTCTTGAGAAAACAAACATCTTCATTGCCGAACATTGTACTGTGTGAAATAAGCTAATTCGGTTCTAGGAATCACTTGCTTTCCTACAAAGAAGGTTGAGTGCAGCAAGTTCAAACTTTCCTAGTTTGTGTAATCTAACAAGATGTACAAGTTAGTAGATTCGCCTCATTTCTAAAGTAGTTTCTTGAGAAAACAAACATCTTCATTGCCGAACATTGTACTGTGTGAAATAAGCTAATTCGTTCTAGGAATCACTTGCTTTCCTACAAAGAAGGTTGAGTGCAGCAAGTTCAAACTTTCCTAGTTTGTGTAATCTAACAAGATGTACAAGTTAATAGATTCGCATCATTTCTAAAGTACTTTGTTGAGAAAACAAACATCTTCATTGCTGAACATTGTACTGTGTGAAATAAGCTAATTCGGTTCTAGGAATCACTTGCTTTCCTACAAAGAAGGTTGAGTGCAGCAAGTTCAAACTTTCCTAGTTTGTGTAATCTAACAAGATGTACAAGTTAGTAGATTCGCCTCATTTCTAAAGTAGTTTCTTGAGAAAACAAACATCTTCATTGCCTGACTTTGTACTGTGTGAAATAAGCTAATTCGGTTCTGGGAATCACTTGGTTTCCTACAAAGAAGGTTGAGTGCAGCAAGTTCAAACTTTCCTAGTTTGTGTAATCTAACAAGATGTACAAGTTAGTAGATTCGCCTCATTTCTAAAGTAGTTTCTTGAGAAAACAAACATCTTCATTGCTTCTAACATTGTACTGTGTGAAATAAGCTAATTCGGTTCTAGGAATCACTTGCTTTCCTACAAAGAAGGTTGAGTGCAGCAAGTTCAAACTTTCCTATGTTGTGTAATCTAACAAGATGTACAAGTTAGTAGATTTGCCTCATTTCTAAAGTAGTTTCTTGAGAAAACAAACATCTTCATTGCCTAACATTGTACTGTGTGAAATAAGCTAATTCGTTCTAGGAATCAGTTTAATTTCTCCTACAAAGAAGGTTGAGTGCAGCAAGTTCAAACTTTCCTAGTTTGTGTAATCTAACAAGATGTACAAGTTAGTAGATTCGCCTCATTTCTAAAGTAGTTCTTGAGAAAACAAACATCTTCATTGCTAACATTGTACTGTGTGAAATAAGCTCATTCGGTTCTAGGAATCACTTGCTTTCCTACAAAGAAGGTTGAGTGCAGCAAGTTCAAACTTTCCTAGTTAATGTAATCTAACAAGATGTACAGCTTAGTAGATTGGCCTCATTTCTAAAGTAGTTTGTTGAGAAAACAAACATCTTCATTGCCGAACATTGTACTGTGTGAAATAAGCTCATTCAGTTCTAGGAATCACTTGCTTTCCTACAAAGAAGGTTGAGTGCAGCAAGTTCAAACTTTCCTAGTTAATGTAATCTAAAAAGATGTACAAGTTAGTAGATTGGCCTCATTTCTAAAGTAGTTTCTTGAGAAAACAAACATCTTCAGTACTAACATTGTACTGTGTGAAATAAGTTAATTCTGTTCTAGGAATCAGTTTAATTCCTACAAAGAAGGTTGAGGGCAGCAAGTTCAAACTTTCCTTGTTAATGTAATCTAACAAGATGTACAAGTTAGAAGATTCGCCTCATTTGTAAAGTAGTTTGTTGAGAAAACAAACATCTTCATTGCTTTAACATTGTACTGTGTGAAATAAGCTCATTCTGTTCTAGGAATCAGTTGCTTTCCTACAAAGAAGGTTGAGTGCAGCAAGTTCAAACTTTCCTAGTTAATGTAATCTAAAAAGATGCACAACATAGTAGATTGGCCATTTCTAAAGTAGTTTCTTGAGAAAACAAACATCTTCATTACCAACATTGTACTGTGTGAAATAAGTTAATTCGGTTCTAGGAATCAGTTTAATTTCCTACAAAGAAGGTTGAGTGCAGCAAGTTCAAACTTTCCTAGTTTGTGTAATCTAACAAGATGGCCAAGTTAGAAGATTCGCCTCATTAGTAAAGTAGTTTTGTTGAGAAAACAAACATCTTCATTGCTGAAATAAACATTGTACTGTGTGAAATAAGCTCATTCGGTTCTGGGAATCACTTGCTTTCCTACAAAGAAGGTTGAGTGCAGCAAGTTCAAACTTTCCTTGTTTGTGTAATCTAAAAAGATGTCCAAGTTAGTAGATTGGACTCATTTCTAAAGTAGTTTCTGGAGAAAACAAACATCTTCATTGCCGAACATTGTACTGTGTGAAATAAGTTAATTCGGTTCTAGGAATCACTTGCTTTCCTACAAAGAAGGTTGAGTGCAGCAAGTTCAAACTTTCTTGTTAATGTAATCTAAAAAGATGCACAACGTTAGTAGATTGGCCTCATTTCTAAAGTAGTTTCTTGAGAAAACAAACATCTTCAGTACTTAACATTGTACTGTGTGAAATAAGTTAATTCGGTTCTAGGAATCAGTTGCTTTCTACAAAGAAGGTTGAGTGCAGCAAGTTCAAACTTTCCTTGTTAATGTAATCTAACAAGATGTACAAGTTAGTAGATTCGCCTCATTTCTAAAGCAGTTTCTTGAGAAAACAAACATCTTCATTGCCAAACATTGTACTGTGTGAAATAAGCTCATTCGGTTCTAGGAATCACTTGCTTTCCTACAAAGAAGGTTGAGTGCAGCAAGTTCAAACTTTCCTTGTTAATGTAATCTGAAAAGATGCACAAGTTAGTAGATTGGCCTCATTTTTAAAGTAGTTTCTTGAGAAAACAAACATCTTCATTGGCGAAACATTGTACTGTGTGAAATAAGCTAATTCGGTTCTAGGAATCAGTTTGCTTTCCTACAAAGAAGGTTGAGTGCAGCAAGTTCAAACTTTCCTAGTTAATGTAATCTAAAAAGATGTACAAGTTAGTAGATTGGCCTCATTTCTAAAGTAGTTTCTTGAGAAAACAAACATCTTCATTACCGAACATTGTACTGTGTGAAATAAGCTAATTCGGTTCTAGGAATCAGTTGCTTTCCTACAAAGAAGGTTGAGTGCAGCAAGTTCAAACTTTCCTAGTTAATGTAATCTAAAAAGATGTACAAGTTAGTAGATTCACCTCATTTCTAAAGTAGTTTGTTGAGAAAACAAACATCTTCATTGCTTTTAACATTGTACTGTGTGAAATGAGCTTATTTGGTTCTAGGAATCAGTTGCTTTCCTACAAAGAAGGTTGAGTGCAGCAAGTTCAAATTTTCCTAGTTAATGTAATCTAAAAAGATGGACAAGTTAGTAGATTCGACTCATTTGTAAAGTACTTTGTTGAGAAAATAAACATCTTCATTGCCGAACATTGTACTGTGTGAAATAAGCTCATTCGGTTCTAGGAATCAGTTGCTTTCCTACAAAGAAGGTTGAGTGCAGCAAGTTAAAACTTTCCTTGTTAATGTAATCTGAAAAGATGCACAACGTAGTAGATTGGCCTCATTTCTAAAGTAGTTTCTTTAGAAAACAAACATCTTCTTCATTGCCGAACATTGTACTGTGTGAAATAAGTTAATTGTTCTAGGAATCAGTTTAATTTCTACAAAGAAGGTTGAGTGCAGCAAGTTCAAACTTTCCTTGTTAATGTAATGTAAAAAGATGGCCATGTTAGAAGATTCGCCTCATTTGTAAAGTAGTTTGTTGAGAAAACAAACATCTTCATTGCCGAAAATTGTACTGTGTGAAATAAGCTCATTGGTTCTAGGAATCAGTTGCTTTCCTACAAAGAAGGTTGAGTGCAGCATGTTCAAACTTTCCTTGTTAATGTAATCTGAAAGATGCACAAGGTTGTAGATTGTCCTCATTTCTAAAGGAGTTTCTTTAGAAAAGAAACATCTTCAGTACCTAACAGTGTACTGTGTGAAATAAGTTAATTCGCTTCTAGGAATCAGTTTAATTTCTACGAAGACTGTTGAGTGCAGCCAGTTCAAAATTTCCTTCTTAATGTGTAATCTAAAAAGATGGCCAAGTTAGAAGATTCGCCCCATTTGTAAAGTACTTTGTTGAAAAAACAAACATCTTCATTGCCAAACGTTGTACTCTGTGAAATAAGCTCATTCGGTTCTAGGAATCAGTTGCTTTCCTACAAAGAAGGTTGAGTGCAGCAAGTTCAAACTTTCCTTGTTAATGTAATCTAAAAAGATGTCCAAGTTAGTAGATTCGACTCATTTGTAAAGTAGTTTGTTGAGAAAACAAACATCTTCATTGCCGAACATTGTACTGTGTGAAATAAGCTCATTCGGTTCTAGGAATCAGTTGCTTTCCTACAGAGAAGGTTGAGTGCAGCAAGTTCAAACTTTCCTTGTTAATGTAATCTGAAAAGATGCAGAAGGTCGTAGATTGGACTCATTTCTAAAGTAGTTTCTTTAGAAAAGAAACATCTTCAGTACCGAACACTGTACTGTGTGAAATGAGTTAATTCGCTTCTAGGAATCAGTTCAATTTCTACAAAGAAGGTTGAGTGCAGCAAGTTCAAACTTTCCTTGTTAATGTAATCTCAAAAGATGTCCAAGTTAGAAGATTGGCCTTATTTGTAAAGTACTTTGTTGAGAAAACAAACATCTTCATTGCCGAACATTGTACTGTGTGAAATAAGCTCATTCGGTTCTAGGAATCAGTTGCTTTCCTACAGAGAAGGTTGAGTGCAGCAAGTTCAAACTTTCCTTGTTAATGTAATCTGAACAAGATGTACAACGTAGTAGATTGGCCTCATTTCTAAAAGTAGTTTCTTTAGAAAAGAAATATCTTCAATGTTTAACATTGTACTGTGTGAAATAAGCTCATTCGTTCTAGGAATCAGTTGCTTTCCTACAGAGAAGGTTGAGTGCAGCAAGTTCAAACTTTTCTTGTTAATGTAATCTAAAAAGATGGCCAAGGTAGTAGATTCGCCTCATTTGTAAAGTAGATTGTTGAGAAAACAAACATCTTCATTGCCGAACATTGTACTGTGTGAAATAAGCTCATTCGGTTCTAGGAATCAGTTGCTTTCCTACAAAAAAGGTTGAGTGCAGCACGTTCAAACTTTCCTTGTTAATGTAATCTGATAAGATGCACAACTTAGTAGATTGGCCACATTTCTAAAGTAGTTTGTTTAGAAAACAAACATCTTCATTCCCGAACACTGTACTATGTGAAATGAGCTAGTTCGATTCTAGGAATCACTTGTTTTCCTAGGAAGAAGGTTGAGTGCAGGAAGTTCAAACTTTCCTAGTTTGTGTAATCTAACAAGATGTACAGGTTAGTGGATTCGCCTCATTTCTAAAGTAGTTTCTTTAGAAAAGAAACATCTTCAGTACCGAACACTGTACTGTGTGAAATAAGTTAATTCGCTTCTAGGAATCAGTTTAATTTCTACGAAGAAGGTTGAGTGCAGCAAGTTCATACTCTCCTTGTTAATGTAATCTCAAAAGATGGCCAAGTTAGAACATTAACCTCATTTGCAAAGTACTTGGTTTAGAAAACAAACATCTTCATTGCCCAACATTGTACTGTGTGAAATAAGCTCATTCGGATCTAGGAATGAGTTGCTTTCCTACAAAGAAGGTTGAGTGCAGCAAGTTCAAACTTTCCTTGTTAATGTAATCTGAAAAGATGCACAACGTAGTAGATTGGCCTCATTTCTAAGGTAGTTTCTTTAGAAAAGAAACATCTTCAGTACCGAACACTGTACTGTGTGAAATAAGTTAATTCACTTCTAGGAATCAGTTTAATTTCTACGAAGAAGGTTGAGAGCAGCAAGTTCAAACTTTCCTTGTTAATGTAATCTGAAGAGATGCACAACGTAGTTAATTGGCTTCATTTCTAAAGTAGTTTCTTTAGAAAAGAAACATCTTCAGTTTTTAACACTGTACTGTGTGAAATAAGTTAATTCTGTTCTAGGAATCAGGTGCTTTCCTACAAAGAAGGTAGAGTGCAGCAAGTTCAAACTTTCCTTGTTAATGTAATCTAAAAAGATGGCGACGTTAGTAGATTCGACTCATTTGTAAAGTACTTTGTTGAGAAAACAAACATCTTCATTGCCGAACATTGTACTGTGTGAAATAAGCTCATTCGGTTCTAGGAATCAGTTGCTTTCCTACAAAGAAGGTAGAGTGCAGCAAGTTCAAACTTTCCTTGTTAATGTAATCTAAAAAGATGGCCAAGTTAAAAGATTCGACTCATTTGTAAAGTAGTTTGTTGAGAAAACAAACATGTTCATTACCTAACATTTTACTGTGTGAAATAAGCTCATTCGGTTCTAGGAATCAGTTGCTTTCCTACAAAGAAGGTTGAGTGCAGCAAGTTCAAACTTTCCTTGTTAATGTAATCTGAAAAGATGCACAATGTAGTAGATTGGCCTCATTTCTAATGTAGTTTCTTTAGAAAAGAAACATCTTCAGTACCGAACCCTCTACTGTGTGAAATAAGTTAATTCGCTTCTAGGAATCAGTTTAATTTCTACGAAGAAGGTTGAGTGCAGCAAGTTCAAACTTTCCTTGTTAATGTAATCTCAAAAGATGGCCAAGTTAGAACATTCGCCTCATTTGTAAAGTACTTTGTTGAGAAAACAAACATCTTCATTTCCGAACATTGTACTGTGTGAAATAAGCTCATTCGCTTCTAGGAATCAGTTGCTTTCCTACAAAGAAGGTTGAGTGCAGCAAGTTCAAACTTTCCTTGTTAATGTAATCTGAAAAGCTGCACAACTTAGTAGATTGGCCTCATTTCTAAAGTAGTTTGTTTAGAAAACAAACATCTTCATTAACGAACACTGTGGTATGTGAAATGAGCTAGTTCGATTTTAGAAATCACTTGCTTTGCAATGAAGAAGGTTTAGTGCAGCAAGTTCAAACGTTCCTACTGTGTGTAATCTAACAAAATGTACAAGTTAGTGGATTTGCCTCATTTCTGAAGTAGTTTCTTTAGAAAAGAAACATCTTCAGTACCTAACACTGTACTGTGTGAAATAAGTTAATTCGCTTCTAGGAATCAGTTTAACTTCTAAGAAGAAGGTTGAGTTCAGCACGTTCAAACGTTCCTTGTTAATGTAATCTCAAAAGATGGCCAAGTTAGAACATTCGCCTCATTTGTAAAGTACTTTGTTGAGAAAACAAACATCTTCATTGCCGAACATTGTACTGTGTGAAATAAGCTCATTCGGTTCTAGGAATCAGTTGCTTTCCTACAAAGAAGGTTGAGTGTAGCAAGTTCAAACTTTCCTTGTTAATGTAATCTAAAAAGATGGCGAAGTTAGTAGAATCGCCTCATTTGTAAAGTACTTTGTTGAGAAAACAAACATCTTCATTGCCGAACATTGTACAGTGTGAAATAAGCTCATTCGGATCGAGGAATCAGTTGCTTTCCTACAAAGAAGGTTGAGTGCAGCAAGTTCAAACTTTCCTGTTAATCTAATCTAAAAAGATGGCCAAGTTAGTAGATTCGCCTCATTTGTAAAGTAGTTTGTTGAGAAAACAAACATCTTCATTGCCGAACATTGTACTGTGTGAAATAAGCTCATTCGGTTCTAGGAATCAGTTGCTTTCCTACAAAGAAGGTTGAGTGCAGCAAGTTCAAACTTTCCTTGTTAATGTAATCTGAAAAGATGCACAACTTAGTAGATTGGCCTCATTTCTAAAGTAGTTTGTTTAGAAAACAAACATCTTCATTACCGAACACTGTACTATGTGAAATGAGCTAGTTCGATTCTAGGAATCACTTGCTTTCCTACGTAGAAGGTTGAGTGCAGCAAGTTCAAAATTTCCTACTTTGTGTAATCTAACAAGATGTACAAGTTAGTGGATCGCCTCATTTCTAAAGTAGTTTCTTTAGAAAAAGAAACATCTTCAGTACCTAACACTGTACTGTGTGAAATGAGTTAATTCGCTTCTAGGAGTCAGTTTAATTTCTAGGAAGATGGTTGAGTGCAGGAAGTTCAAACTTTCCTAGTTTGTGTAATCTAACAAGATGTATAAGTTCTTGGATTTGCCTCATTTCTAAATTAGTTTCTTTTGAAAACAAACATCTTCAGTACCAAACACTGTACTGTGTGAAATAAGTTAATTCGGTTCCAGGAATCAGGTGCTTTCCTACAAAGAAGGTTGAGTACAGAAAGTTCAAACTTTCCTTGTTAATGTAATCTAAAAAGATGGCAAAGTTAGTAGATTCGACTCATTTGTAAAGTAGTTTGTTGAGAAAACAAACATCTTCATTGCCGAATATTGTACTGTGTTAAATAAGCTCATTCGCTTCTATGAATAAGTTGCTTTCCTACAAAGAAGGTTGAGTGCAGCAAGTTAAAAGTTTCCTTGTTAATGTAATCTAAATAGATGGCCAAGTTAGTAGATTCAACTCATTTGTACAGTAGTTTGTTGAGAAAACAAACATCTTCATTGCCGAACATTGTACTGTGTGAAATAAGCTCATTCGGTTCTAGGAATCAGTTGCTTTCCTACAAAGAAGGTTGAGTGCAGCAACTTCAAACTTTCCTTGTTAATGTAATCTAAAAAGATGGCCAAGTTAGTAGATTCGACTCAATTGTAAAGTAGTTTGTTGAGAAAACAAACATCTTCATTGCCGAACATTGTACTGTGTGAAATAAGGTCATTCGGTTCTAGGAATCAGTTGCTTTCCTACAAAGAAGGTTGAGTGCACCAAGTTCAAACTTTCGTTGTTAATGTAATCTAAAAAGAGGGCGAAGTTAGTAGATTCGCCTCATTTGTAAAGTACTTTGTTGAGAAAACAAACATCTTCATTGCCGAACATTGTACTGTGCGAAATAAGGTCATTCGGTTCTAGGAATCAGTTGCTTTCCTACAAAGAAGGTTGAGTGCAGCAATTTCAAACTTTCCTTGTTAATGTAATCTGAAAAGATGCACAACGTAGTACATTGGCGTCATTTCTAAAGTAGTTTCTTTAGAAAAGAAACATCTTCAGTACCGAACACTGTACTGTGTGAAATAAGTTAATTCACTTCTAGGAATCAGTTTAATTTCTACGAAGAAGGTTGAGTGAAGCAAGTTGAAACTTTACTTGTTAATGTAATCTGAAAAGATGGCCAAGTTAGAAGATTCGCCTCATTTGTAAAGTACTTTGTTGAGAAAACAAACATCTTCATTGCCGAACATTGTACTGTGTGAAATAAGCACATTCGGTTCTAGGAATTAGTTGCTTTCCTACAAAGAAGGTTGAGTGATGCAAGTTCAAACTTTCCTTGTCAATGTAATCTAAAAAGATGGCCAAGTTAGTAGATTCTACTCATTTGTAAAGTAGTTTGTTGAGAAAACAAACATCTTCATTGCCGAACATTGTACTGTGTGAAATAAGCTCATTCGGTTCTAGGAATCAATTGCTTTCCTACAAAGAAGGTTGAGTGCAGCAAGTTCAAACTTTCCTTGTTAATGTAATCTGAAAAGATGCACAACTTAGTAGATTGGCCTCATTTCTAACGTAGTTTCTTTAGAAAAGAAACATCTTAAATTAACGAACGGTACTGTGTGAAATAAGTTAATTCGCTTCTAGGAATCAGTTTAATTTCTACGAAGTAGGTTGAATGCAGCAAGTTCCAACTTTCCTTCTTAATGTAATCTCAAAAGATGGCCAAGTTAGAAGATTCGCCTCATTTGTAAAGTACTTTGTTGAGAAAACAAACATCTTCATTGCCGAACATTGTACTGTGTAAAATAAGCTCATTCGGTTCTAGGAATCAGTTGCTTTCCTACAAAGAAGGTTGGGTGCAGCAAGTTCAAACTTTCCTTGTTAATGTAATCTGAAAAGATGCAACTTAGTAGATTGGCCTCATTTTAAAAGTAGTTTGTTTAGAAAACAAACAACTTCATTAACGAACACTGTACTATGTGAAATGAGCTAGTTCTATTCTAGGAATCACTTGCTTTCCTACGAAGATTGTTGAGTGCAGCAAGTTCAAACTTTCCTACTTTGTGTAATCTAACAAGATTTACAAGTTAGTGGTTTCGCCTCATTTCTAAAGTAGTTTCTTTAGGAAAGAAACATCTTCAGTATCGAACACTGTACTGTGTGAAATAAGATAATTCGCTTCTAGGAATCAGTTTAATTGCTACGAAGAAGGTTGAGTGCAGCAAGTTCAAACTTTCCGTGTTAATGTAATCTCAAAAGATGGCCAAGTTAGAAGATTCGCCTCATTTGTAAAGTACTTTGTTGAGGAAACAAACATCTTCATTGCCGCACATTGTACTGTGTGAAATAAGCTCATTCGGTTCTAGGAATCAGTTGCTTTCGTACAAAGAAGGTTGAGTGCAGCAAATTCAAACTTTCCTTGTTAATGTAATCTAAAAAGATGGCCAAGTTAGTAGATTCGACTCATTCATAAAGTAGTTTGTTGAGAAAACAAACATCTTCATTGCCGAACATTGTACTGTGTGAAATAAGCTCATTCGGTTCTAGGAATCAGTTGCTTTCCTACAAAGAAGGTTGAGTGCAGCAAGTTCAAACTTTCCTTGTTAATGTAATCTGAAAAGATGCACAACGTAGTAGATTGGCCTCATTTCTAAAGTAGTTTCTTTAGAAAAGAAACTTCTTCAGTACCGAACACTGTACTGTGTGAAATAAGTTAATTCGCTTCTAGGAATGACTTTAATTTCTACGAAGAAGGTTGAGTACAGCAAGTTCAAACTTTCCTTGTTAATGTAATCTCAAAAGATGGCCAAGTTAGAAGATTCGCCTCATTTGTAAAGTGCTTTGTTGAGAAATCAAATATCTTCATTGCCGAACATTGTACTGTGTGAAATAAGGTCATTCGGTTCTAGGAATCAGTTGCTTTCCTACAAAGAAGGTTGAGTGCAGCAAGTTCAAACTTTCCTTGTTAATGTAATCTGAAAAGATGCACAATGTAGTAGATTGGCCTCATTTCCAAAGTAGTTCCTTTAGAAAAGAAACATCTTCAGTACCGAACCCTGTACTGTGTCAAATAAGTTAATTCGCTTCTAGGAATCAGTTTAATTTCTACGAAGAAGGTTGAGTGCAGCAAGTTCAAACTTTCCTTGTTAATGTAATCTCAAAAGATGGCCAAGTTAGAACATTCGCCTCGTTTGTAAAGTACTTTCTTGAGAAAACAAACATCTTCATTGCCGAACATTGTACTGTGTGAAATAAGCTCATTCGCTTCTAGGAATCAGTTGCTTTCCTACAAAGAAGGTTGAGTGCAGCAAGTTCAAACTTTCCTTGTTAATGTAATCTGAAAAAGGTGCACAACTTAGTAGATTGGCCTCATTTCTAAAGTAGTTTGTTTAGAAAACAAACATCTTCATTACCGAACACTGTGGTATGTAAAATGAGCTAGTTCGATTCTAGGAATCACTTGCTTTCCAACGAAGAAGGTTTAGTGCAGCAAGTTGAAACGTTCCTACTGTGTGTAATCTAACAAGATGTACAAGTCAGTGGATTTGCCTCATTTCTAAAGTAGTTTCTTTAGAAAAGAAACATCTTCAGTACCTAACACTGTACTGTGTGAAATAAGTTAATTCGCTTCTAGGAATCAGTTTAACTTCTAAGAAAAGGTTGAGTTCAGCACGTTCAAACGTTCCTTGTTAATGTAATCTCAAAAGATGGCTAAGTTAGAACATTCGCCTCATTTGTAAAGTACTTTGTTGAGAAAACAAACATCTTCATTGCCGAACATTGTACTGTGTGAAATAAGCTCATTCGGATCTAGGAATCAGTTGCTTTCCTACAAAGAAAGTTGAGTGCAGCAAGTTGAAACTTTCCTAGTTAATGTAATCTAAAAAGATGGCCAAGTTAGTAGATTCGCCTCATTTGTAAAGTAGTTTGTTGAGAAAACAAACATCTTCATTGCCGAACATTGTACTGTGTGAAATAAGCTCATTCGGTTCTAGGAATCAGTTGCTTTCCTACAAAGAAGGTTGAGTGCAGCAAGTTCAAACTTTCCTTCTTAATGTAATCTAAAAAGATGGCCAAGTTAGTAGATTCGCCTCATTTGTAAAGTAGTTTGTTGAGAAAACAAACATCTTCATTGCCGAACATTGTACTGTGTGAAATAAGCTCATATGGTTCTAGGAATCAGTTGCTTTCCTACAAAGAAGGTTGAGTGCAGCAAGTTCAAACTTTCCTTGTTAATGTAATCTGAAAAGATGCACAACTTAGTAGATTGGCCTCATTTCTAAAGTAGTTTCTTTAGAAAAGAAACATCTTCAGTACCGAACACTGTACTGTGTGAAATGAGTTAATTCGCTTCTAGGAATCAGTTTAATTTCTACGAAGAAGGTTGAGTGCAGCAAGTTCAAACTTTCCTTGTTAATGTAATCTGAAAAGATGGCCAAGTTAGAAGATTGGCCTCATTTGTAAAGTACTTTGTTGAGAAAACAAACATCTTCATTGCTAACATTGTACTGTGTGAAATAAGCACACATTGGTTCTAGGAATTAGTTGCTTTCCTACAAAGAAGGTTGAGTGATGCAAGTTCAAACTTTCCTTGTCAATGTAATCTAAAAAGATGGCCAAGTTAGTAGATTCTACTCATTTGTAAAGTAGTTTGTTGAGAAAACAAACATCTTCATTGCCGAACATTGTACTGTGTGAAATAAGCTCATTCGGTTCTAGGAATCAGTTGCTTTCCTACAAAGAAGGTTGAGTGCAGCAAGTTCAAACTTTCCTTGTTAATGTAATCTGAAAAGATGCACAACTTAGTAGATTGGCCTCATTTCTAACGTAGTTTCTTTAGAAAAGAAACATCTTAAGTAACGAACACGGTACTGTGTGAAATAAGTTAATTCGCTTCTAGGAATCAGTTTAATTTCTACGAAGAAGGTTGAGTGCAGCAAGTTCAAACTTTCCTTGTTAATGTAATCTCAAAAGATGGCCAAGTTAGAAGATTGGCCTCATTTGTAAAGTACTTTGTTGAGAAAACAAACATCTTCATTGCTGAACATTGTACTGTGTGAAATAAGCTCATTCGGTTCTAGGAATCAGTTGCTTTCCTACAGAGAAGGTTGAGTGCAGCAAGTTCAAACTTTCCTTGTTAATGTAATCTGAAAAGATGTACAACGTAGTAGATTGGCCTCATTTCTAAAGTAGTTTCTTTAGAAAAGAAACATCTTCAATCCCGAACATTGTACTGTGTGAAATAAGCTCATTCGTTTCTAGGAATCAGTTGCTTTCCTACAGAGAAGGTTGAGTGCAGCAAGTTCAAACTTTTCTTGTTAATGTAATCTAAAAAGATGGCCAAGGTAGTAGATTCGCCTCATTTGTAAAGTAGATTGTTGAGAAAACAAACATCTTCATTGCCGAACATTGTACTGTGTGAAATAAGCTCATTCGGTTCTAGGAATCAGTTGCTTTCCTACAAAAAAGGTTGAGTGCAGCACGTTCAAACTTTCCTTGTTAATGTAATCTGATAAGATGCACAACTTAGTAGATTGGCCACATTTCTAAAGTAGTTTGTTTAGAAAACAAACATCTTCATTCCCGAACACTGTACTATGTGAAATGAGCTAGTTCGATTCTAGGAATCACTTGTTTTCCTATGAAGAAGGTTGAGTGCAGGAAGTTCAAACTTTCCTAGTTTGTGTAATCGAACAAGATGTACAGGTTAGTGGATTCGCCTCATTTCTAAAGTAGTTTCTTTAGAAAAGAAACATCTTCAGTACCGAACACTGTACTGTGTGAAATAAGTTAATTCGCTTCTAGGAATCAGTTTAATTTCTACGAAGAAGGTAGAGTGCAGAAAGTTCATACTCTCCTTGTTAATGTAATCTCAAAAGATGGCCAAGTTAGAACATTAACCTCATTTGCAAAGTACTTGGTTTAGAAAACAAACATCTTCATTGCCGAACATTGTACTGTGTGAAATAAGCTCATTTGGATCTAGGAATGAGTTGCTTTCCTACAAAGAAGGTTGAGTGCAGCAAGTTCAAACTTTCCTTGTTAATGTAATCTGAAAAGATGCACAACGTAGTAGATTGGCCTCATTTCTAAGGTAGTTTCTTTACAAAAGAAACATGTTCAGTACCGAACACTGTACTGTGTGAAATAAGTTAATTCACTTCTAGGAATCAGTTTAATTTCTACGAAGAAGGTTGAGAGCAGCAAGTTCAAACTTTCCTTGTTAATGTAATCTGAAGAGATGCACAACGTAGTTAATTGGCCTCATTTCTAAAGTAGTTTCTTTAGAAAAGAAACATCTTCAGTACCGAACACTGTACTGTGTGAAATAAGTTAATTCTATTCTAGGAATCAGGTGCTTTCCTACAAAGAAGGTAGAGTGCAGCAAGTTCAAACTTTCCTTGTTAATGTAATCTAAAAAGAAGGCGACGTTAGTAGATTCGACTCATTTGTAAAGTACTTTGTTGAGAAAACAAACATCTTCATTGCCGAACATTGTACTGTGTGAAATAAGCTCATTCGGTTCTAGGAATCAGTTGCTTTCCAACAAAGAAGGTAGAGTGCAGCAAGTTCAAACTTTCCTTGTTAATGTAATCTAAAAGATGGCCAAGTTAATAGATTCGACTCATTTGTAAAGTAGTTTGTTGAGAAAACAAACATGTTCATTACCTAACATTTTACTGTGTGAAATAAGCTCATTCGGTTCTAGGAATCAGTTGCTTTCCTACAAAGAAGGTTGAGTGCAGCAAGTTCAAACTTTCCTTGTTAATGTAATCTGAAAAGATGCACAATGTAGTAGATTGGCCTCATTTCTAATGTAGTTTCTTTAGAAAAGAAACATCTTCACTACCGAACCCTGTACTGTGTGAAATAAGTTAATTCGCTTCTAGGAATCAGTTTAATTTCTACGAAAAATGTTGAGTGCAGCAAGTTCAAACTTTCCTTGTTAATGTAATCTCAAAAGATGGCCAAGTTAGAACATTCGCCTCATTTGTAAAGTACTTTGTTGAGAAAACAAACATCTTCATTTCCGAACATTGTACTGTGTGAAATAAGCTCATTCGCTTCTAGGAATCAGTTGCTTTCCTACAAAGAAGGTTGAGTGCAGCAAGTTCAAACTTTCCTTGTTAATGTAATCTGAAAAGGTGCACAACTTAGTAGATTGGCCTCATTTCTAAAGTAGTTTGTTTAGAAAACAAACATCTTCATTAACGAACACTGTGGTATGTGAAATGAGCTAGTTCGATTCTAGGAATCACTTGCTTTCCAATGAAGAAGGTTTAGTGCAGCACGTTCAAACGTTCCTACTGTGTGTAATCTAACAAGATGTACAAGTTAGTGGATTTGCCTCATTTCTGAAGTAGTTTCTTTAGAAAAGAAACATCTTCAGTACCTAACACTGTACTGTGTGAAATAAGTTAATTCGCTTCTAGGAATCAGTTTAACTTCTAAGAAGAAGGTTGAGTTCAGCACGTTCAAACGTTCCTTGTTAATGTAATCTCAAAAGATGGCCAAGTTAGAACATTCGCCTCATTTGTAAAGTACTTTGTTGAGAAAACAAACATCTTCATTGCCGAACATTGTACTGTGTGAAATAAGCTCATTCGGTTCTAGGAATCAGTTGCTTTCCTACAAAGAAGGTTGAGTGTAGCAAGTTCAAACTTTCCTTGTTAATGTAATGTAAAAAGATGGCGAATTTAGTAGAATCGCCTCATTTGTAAAGTACTTTGTTGAGAAAACAAACATCTTCATTGCCGAACATTGTACACTGTGAAATAAGCTCATTCGGTTCTGGGAATCAGTTGCTTTCCTACAAAGAAGGTTGAGTGCAGCAAGTTCAAACTTTCCTTGTTAATCTAATTTAAAAAGATGGCCAAGTTAGTAGATTCGCCTCATTTGTAAAGTAGTTTGTTGAGAAAACAAACATCTTCATTGCCGAACATTGTACTGTGTGAAATAAGCTCATTCGGTTCTAGGAATCAGTTGCTTTCCTACAAAGAAGGTTGAGTGCAGCAAGTTCAAACTTTCCTTGTTAATGTAATCTGAAAAGATGCACAACTTAGTAGATTGGCCTCATTTCTAAAGTAGTTTGTTTAGAAAACAAACATCTTCATTACCGAACACTGTACTATGTGAAATGAGCTAGTTCGATTCTAGGAATCACTTGCTTTCCTACAAAGAAGGTTGAGTGCAGCAAGTTCAAAATTTCCTACTTTGTGTAATCTAACAAGATGTACAAGTTAGTGGATTCGCCTCATTTCTAAAGTAGTTTCTTTAGAAAAGAAACATCTTCAGTACCGAACATTGTACTGTGTGAAATGAGTTAATTCGCTTCTAGGAGTCAGCTTAATTTCTAGGAAGATGGTTGAGTGCAGGAAGTTCAAACTTTCCTAGTTTGTGTAATCTAACAAGATGTATAAGTTCTTGGATTTGCCTCATTTCTAAATTAGTTTCTTTCGAAAACAAACATCTTCAGTACCAAACACTGTACTGTGTGAAATAAGTTAATTCGGTTCCAGGAATCAGGTGCTTTCCTACATAGAAGGTTGAGTACAGAAAGTTCAAACTTTCCTTGTTAATGTAATCTAAAAAGATGGCAAAGTTAGTAGATTCGACTCATTTGTAAAGTAGTTTGTTGAGAAAACAAACATCTTCATTGCCGAATATTGTACTGTGTTAAATAAGCTCATTCGGTTCTATGAATAAGTTGCTTTCCTACAAAGAAGATTGAGTGCAGCAAGTTAAAACTTTCCTTGTTAATGTAATCTAAATAGATGGCCAAGTTAGTAGATTCAACTCATTTGTACAGTAGTTTGTTGAGAAAACAAACATCTTCATTGCCGAACATTGTACTGTGTGAAATAAGCTCATTCGGTTCTAGGAATCAGTTGCTTTCCTACAAAGAAGGTTGAGTGCAGCAACTTCAAACTTTCCTTGTTAATGTAATCTAAAAAGATGGCCAAGTTAGTAGATTCGACTCAATTGTAAAGTAGTTTGTTGAGAAAACAAACATCTTCATTGCCGAACATTGTACTGTGTGAAATAAGCTCATTCGGTTCTAGGAATCAGTTGATTTCCTACAAAGAAGGTTGAGTGCACCAAGTTCAAACTTTCGTTGTTAATGTAATCTAAAAAGATGGCGAAGTTAGTAGATTTGCCTCATTTGTAAAGTACTTTGTTGAGAAAACAAACATCTTCATTGCCGAACATTGTACTGTGCGAAATAAGGTAATTCGGTTCTAGGAATCAGTTGCTTTCCTACAAAGAAGGTTGAGTGCAGCAATTTCAAACTTTCCTTGTTAATGTAATCTGAAAAGATGCACAACGTAGTACATTGGCGTCATTTCTAAGGTAGTTTCTTTAGAAAAGAAACATCTTCAGTACCGAACACTGTACTGTGTGAAATAAGTTAATTCACTTCTAGGAATCAGTTTAATTTCTACGAAGAAGGTTGAGTGAAGCAAGTTGAAACTTTACTTGTTAATGTAAACTAAAAAGATGGCCAAGTTAGAAGATTCGCCTCATTTGTAAAGTACTTTGTTGAGAAAACAAACATCTTCATTGCCGAACATTGTACTGTGTGAAATAAGCACATTCGGTTCTAGGAATTAGTTGCTTTCCTACAAAGAAGGTTGAGTGATGCAAGTTGAAACTTTCCTTGTCAATGTAATCTAAAAAGATCGCCAAGTTAGTAGATTCTACTCATTTGTAAAGTAGTTTGTTGAGAAAACAAACATCTTCATTGCCGAACATTGTACTGTGTGAAATAAGCTCATTCGGTTCTAGGAATCAGTTGCTTTCCTACAAAGAAGGTTGAGTGCAGCAAGTTCAAACTTTCCTTGTTAATGTAATCTGAAAAGATGCACAACTTAGTAGATTGGCCTCATTTCTAACCTAGTTTCTTTAGAAAAGAAACATCTTAAGTAACGAACACGGTACTGTGTGAAATAAGTTAATTCGCTTCTAGGAATCAGTTTAATTTCTACGAAGTAGGTTGAATGCAGCAAGTTCCAACTTTCCTTCTTAATGTAATCTCAAAAGATGGCCAAGTTAGAAGATTCGCCTCATTTGTAAAGTACTTTGTTGAGAAAACAAACATCTTCATTGCCGAACATTGTACTGTGTAAAATAAGCTCATTCGGTTCTAGGAATCAGTTGCTTTCCTACAAAGAAGGTTGGGTGCAGCAAGTTCAAACTTTCCTTGTTAATGTAATCTGAAAAGATGCACAACTTAGTAGATTGGCCTCATTTTAAAAGTAGTTTGTTTAGAAAACAAACAACTTCATTAACGAACACTGTACTATGTGAAATGAGCTACTTCTATTCTAGGAATCACTTGCTTTCCTACGAAGATTGTTGAGTGCAGCAAGTTCAAACTTTCCTACTTTGTGTAATCTAACAAGATGTACAAGTTAGTGGTTTCGCCTCATTTCTAAAGTAGTTTCTTTAGGAAAGAAACATCTTCAGTACCGAACACTGTACTGTGTGAAATAAGATAATTCGCTTCTAGGAATCAGTTTAATTGCTACGAAGAAGGTTGAGTGCAGCAAGTTCAAACTTTCCATGTTAATGTAATCTCAAAAGATGGCCAAGTTAGAAGATTCGCCTCATTTGTAAAGTACTTTGTTGAGGAAACAAACATCTTCATTGCCGCACATTGTACTGTGTGAAATAAGCTCATTCGGTTCTAGGAATCAGTTGCTTTCGTACAAAGAAGGTTGAGTGCAGCAAATTCAAACTTTCCTTGTGAATGTAATCTAAAAAGATGGCCAAGTTAGTAGATTCGACTCATTCATAAAGTAGTTTGTTGAGAAAACAAACATCTTCATTGCCAAACATTGTACTGTGTGAAATAAGCTCATTCGGTTCTAGGAATCAGTTGCTTTCCTACAAAGAAGGTTGAGTGCAGCAAGTTCAAACTTTCCTTGTTAATGTAATCTGAAAAGATGCACAACGTAGTAGATTGGCCTCATTTCTAAAGTAGTTTCTTTAGAAAAGAAACTTCTTCAGTACCGAACACTGTACTGTGTGAAATAAGTTAATTCGCTTCTAGGAATTACTTTAATTTCTACGAAGAAGGTTGAGTACAGCAAGTTCAAACGTTCCTTGTTAATGTAATCTCAAAAGATGGCCAAGTTAGAAGATTCGCCTCATTTGTAAAGTACTTTGTTGAGAAAACAAATATCTTCATTGCCGAACATTGTACTGTGTGAAATAAGGTCATTCGGTTCTAGGAATCAGTTGCTTTCCTACAAAGAAGGTTGAGTGCAGCAAGTTCAAACTTTCCTTGTTAATGTAATCTGAAAAGATGCACAACGTAGTAGATTGGCCTCATTTCCAAAGTAGTTCCTTTAGAAAAGAAACATCTTCAGTACCGAACCCTGTACTGTGTGAAATAAGTTAATTCGCTTCTAGGAATCAGTTTAATTTCTACGAAGAAGGTTGAGTGCAGCAAGTTCAAACTTTCCTTGTTAATGTAATCTCAAAAGATGGCCAAGTTAGAACATTCGCCTCGTTTGTAAAGTACTTTCTTGAGAAAACAAACATCTTCATTGCCGAACATTGTACTGTGTGAAATAAGCTCATTCGCTTCTAGGAATCAGTTGCTTTCCTACAAAGAAGGTTGAGTGCAGCAAGTTCAAACTTTCCTTGTTAATGTAATCTGAAAAGGTGCACAACTTAGTAGATTGGCCTCATTTCTAAAGTAGTTTGTTTAGAAAACAAACATCTTCATTACCGAACACTGTGGTATGTGAAATGAGCTAGTTCGATTCTAGGAATCACTTGCTTTCCAACGAAGAAGGTTTAGTGCAGCAAGTTCAAACGTTCCTACTGTGTGTAATCTAACAAGATGTACACGACAGTGGATTTGCCTCATTTCTAAAGTAGTTTCTTTAGAAAAGAAACATCTTCAGTACCTAACACTGTACTGTGTGAAATAAGTTAATTCGCTTCTAGGAATCAGTTTAACTTCTAAGAAGAAGGTTGAGTTCAGCACGTTCAAACGTTCCTTGTTAATGTAATTTCAAAAGATGGCTAAGTTAGAACATTTGCCTCATTTGTAAAGTACTTTGTTGAGAAAACAAACATCTTCATTGCCGAACATTGTACTGTGTGAAATAAGCTCATTCGGTTCTAGGAATCAGTTGCTTTCCTACAAAGAAGGTTGAGTGCAGCAAGTTCAAACTTTCCTTCTTAATGTAATCTAAAAAGATGGCCAATTTAGTAGATTCGCCTCATTTGTAAAGTAGTTTGTTGAGAAAACAAACATCTTCATTGCCGAACATTGTACTGTGTGAAATAAGCTCATTCGGTTCTAGGAATCAGTTGCTTTCCTACAAAGAAGGTTGAGTGCAGCAAGTTCAAACTTTCCTTGTTAATGTAATCTGAAAAGATGCACAACTTAGTAGATTGGCCTCATTTCTAACGTAGTTTCTTTAGAAAACAAACATCTTCATTACCGAACACTGTACTATGTGAAATGAGCTAGTTCGATTCTAGGAATCACTTGCTTTCCTACGAAGAAGGTTGAGTGCAGCAAGTTCAAACTTTCCTACTTTGTGTAATCTAACAAGATGTACAAGTTAGTGGATTCGCCTCATTTCTAAAGTAGTTTCTTTAGAAAAGAAACATCTTCAGTACCGAACACTGTACTGTGTGAAATGAGTTAATTCGCTTCTAGGAGTCAGTTTAATTTCTAGGAAGATGGTTGAGTTCAGGAAATTCAAACTTTCCTAGTTTGTGAAATCTAACAAGATGTACAAGTTCTTGGATTTGCCTCATTTCTAAATTAGTTTCTTTCGAAAACAAACATCTTCAATACCAAACACTGTACTGTGTGAAATAAGTTAATTCGGTTCCAGGAATCAGGTGCTTTCCTACAAAGAAGGTTGAGTACAGAAAGTTCAAACTTTCCTTGTTAATGTAATCTAAAAAGATGGCAAAGTTAGTAGATTCGACTCATTTGTAAAGTAGTTTGTTGAGAAAACAAACATCTTCATTGCCGAATATTGTACTGTGTGAAATAAGCTCATTCGGTTCTATGAATAAGTTGCTTTCCTACAAAGAAGGTTGAGTGCAGCAAGTTAAAAGTTTCCTTGTTAATGTAATCTAAATAGATGGCCAAGTTAGTAGATTCAACTCATTTGTATAGTAGTTTGTTGAGAAAACAAACATCTTCATTGCCGAACATTGTACTGTGTGAAATAAGCTCATTCGGTTCTAGGAATCAGTTGCTTTCCTACAAATAAGGTTGAGTGCAGCAACTTCAAACTTTCCTTGTTAATGTAATCTAAAAAGATGGCCAAGTTAGTAGATTTGACTCAATTGTAAAGTAGTTTTTTGAGAAAACAAACATCTTCATTGCCGAACATTGTACTGTGTGAAATAAGCTCATTCGGTTCTAGGAATCAGTTGCTTTCCTACAAAGAATGTTGAGTGCACCAAGTTCAAACTTTCGTTGTTAATGTAATCTAAAAAGATGGCGAAGTTAGTAGATTCGTCTCATTTGTAAAGTACTTTGTTGAGAAAACAAACATCTTCATTGCCAAACATTGTACTTTGCGAAATAAGGTCATTCGGTTCTAGGAATCAGTTGCTTTCCTACAAAGAAGGTTGAGTGCATCAAGTTCAAACTTTCCTTGTTAATGTAATCTGAAAAGATGCACAACGTAGTACATTGGCGTCATTTCTAAAGTAGTTTCTTTAGAAAAGAAACATCTTCAGTACCGAACACTGTACTGTGTGAAATAAGTTAATTCACTTCTAGGAATCAGTTTAATTTCTACGAAGAAGGTTGAGTGAAGCAAGTTGAAACTTTCCTTGTTAATGTAATCTAAAAAGATGGCCAAGTTAGAAGATTCGCCTCATTTGTAAAGTACTTTGTTGAGAAAACAAACATCTTCATTGCCAAACATTGTACTGTGTGAAATAAGCTCATTCGGTTCTAGGAATCAGTTGCTTTCCTACAAAGAAGGTTGAGTGATGCAAGTTCAAACTTTCCTTGTTAATGTAATCTAAAAAGATGGCCAAGTTAGTAGATTCTACTCATTTGTAAAGTAGTTTGTTGAGAAAACAAACATCTTCATTACCGAACATTGTACTGTGTGAAATAAGCTCATTCGGTTCTAGGAATCAGTTGCTTTCCTACAAAGAAGGTTGAGTGCAGCAAGTTCAAACTTTCCTTGTTAATGTAATCTGAAAATATGCACAACTTAGTAGATTGGCCTCATTTCTAACGTAGTTTCTTTAGAAAAGAAACATCTTAAGTACCGAACACGGTACTGTGTGAAATAAGTTAATTCGCTTTTAGGAATCAGTTTAATTTCTACGAAGTAGGTTGAATGCAGCAAGTTCCAACTTTCCTTCTTAATGTAATCTCAAAAGATGGCCAAGTTAGAAGATTCGCCTCATTTGTAAAGTACTTTGTTGAGAAACAAACATCTTCATTTTTTAACATTGTACTGTGTGAAATAAGCTCATTCGGTTCTAGGAATCAGTTGCTTTCGTACAAAGAAGGTTGAGTGCAGCAAATTCAAACTTTCCTTGTTAATGTAATCTAAAAAGATGGCCAAGTTAGAAGATTCGCCTCATTTGTAAAGTACTTTGTTGAGAAAACAAACATCTTCTTTGCCGAACATTGTACTGTGTAAAATAAGCTCATTCGGTTCTAGGAATCAGTTGCTTTCCTACAAAGAAGGTTGAGTGCAGCAAGTTCAAACTTTCCTTGTTAATGTAATCTGAAAAGATGCACAACTTAGTAGATTGGCCTCATTTCTAAAGTACTTTGTTTAGAAAACAAACAACTTTATTAACGAACACTGTACTATGTGATATGAGCTAGTTCGATTCTAGGAATCACTTGCTTTCCTACGAAGAATGTTGAGTGCAGCAAGTTCAAACTTTCCTACTTTGTGTAATCTAACAAGAAGTACAAGTTAGTGGATTCGCCTCATTTCTAAAGTAGTTTCTTTAGGAAAGAAACATCTTCAGTACCGAACACTGTACTGTGTGAAATAAGATAATTCGCTTCTAGGAATCAGTTTAATTGCTACGAAGAAGGTTGAGTGCAGCAAGTTCAAACTTTCCTTGTTAATGTAATCTCAAAAGATGGCCAAGTTAGAAGATTCGCCTCATTTGTAAAGTACTTTGTTGAGGAAACAAACATCTTCATTGCCGAACATTGTACTGTGTGAAATAAGCTCATTCGGTTCTAGGAATCAGTTGCTTAACAACAAGAAGGTTGAGTGCAGCAAATTCAAACTTTCCTTGTTAATGTAATCTAAAAAGATGGCCAAGTTAGTAGATTCGACTCATTCGTAAAGTAGTTTGTTGAGAAAACAAACATATTCATTGCCGAACATTGTACTGTGTGAAATAAGCTCATTCGGTTCTAGGAATCAGTTGCTTTCCTACAAAGAAGGTTGAGTGCAGCAAGTTCAAACTTTCCTTGTTAATGTAATCTGAAAAGATGCACAACGTAGTAGATTGGCCTCATTTCTAAAGTAGTTTCTTTAGAAAAGAAACTTCTTCAGTACCGAACACTGTACTGTGTGAAATAAGTTAATTCGCTTCTGGGAATGACGTTAATTTCTACGAAGAAGGTTGAGTACAGCAAGTTCAAACTTTCCTTGTTAATGTAATCTCAAAAGATGGCCAAGTTAGAAGATTCACCTCATTTGTAAAGTACTTGTTGAGAAAACAAATATCTTCATTGCCGAACATTGTACTGTGTGAAATAAGGTCATTCGGTTCTAGGAATCATTTGCTTTCCTACAAAGAAGGTTGAGTGCAGCAAGTTCAAACTTTCCTTGTTAATGTAATCTGAAAAGATGCACAACGTAGTAGATTGGCCTCATTTCTAAAGTAGTTCCTTTAGAAAAGAAACATCTTCAGTACTGAACACTGTACTGTGTGAAATAAGTTAATTCACTTCTAGGAATCAGTTTAATTTCTACGAAGAAGGTTGAGTGCAGCAAGTTCAAACTTTCCTTGTTAATGTAATCTCACAAGATGGCCACGTTAGAAGATTCGCCTCATTTGTAAAGTACTTTGTTGAGAATACAAATATCTTCATTGCCTAACATTGTACTGTGTGAAATAAGCTCATTCGGTTCTAGGAATCAGTTGCTTTCCTACAAAGAAGGTTGAGTGCAGCAAGTTCAAACTTTCCTTGTTAATGTAATCTGAAAAGATGCACAACTTAGTAGATTGGCCTCATTTCTAAAGTAGTTTGTTTAGAAAACAAACATCTTCATTACCGAACACTGTACTATCTGAAATAAACTAGTTCGATTCTGTGAATCACTTGCTTTCCTACGAAGAAGTTTGAGTGCAGCAAGTTCAAACTTTCCTACTTTGTGTAAACTAAAAAGATGTACAAGTAAGTGGATTCGCCTCATTTCTTAAGTAGTTTCTTTAGAAAAGAAACATATTCAGTACCGAACACTGTACTTTGTGAAATAAGTTAAATCGCTTCTAGGAATCAGTTTAATTTCTACGAAGAAGGTTGAGTGCAGCAAGTTTAAACTTTCCTTGTTAATGTAATCTCAAAAGATGGCCAAGTTAGAACATTCGCCTCATTTGTAAAGTACTTTGTTGAGAAAACAAACATCTTCATTGGCGAACATTGTACTGTGTGAAATAAGCTCATTCGGTTCTAGGAATCAGTTGCTTTCCTACAAAGAAGGTTGAGTGCAGCAAGTACAAACTTTCCTTGTTAATGTAATCTGAAAAGATGCACAACGTAGTAGATTGGCCTCATTTCTAAAGTAGTTTCTTTAGAAAACAAACATCTTCAGTACCGAACACTGTACTGGGTGAAATACTTTAACTCTGTTTTAGGAATCAGGTGCTTTCCTAAAAAGAAGGTTTAGTGCAGCAAGTTCAAACTTTCCTTGTTAATGTAATCTCAAAAGATGGAGAAGTTAGAAGATTCGACTCATTTGTAAAGTACTTTGTTGAGAAAACAAACATCTTCATTGCCGAACATTGTACTGTGTGAAATAAGCTCATTCGGTTCTACGAATCAGTTGCCTTCCTAGAAAGAAGGTTGAGTGCAGCAAGTTCAAACTTTCCCTGTTAATGTAATCTAAAAAGATGGCGAAGTTAGTAGATTCGACTCATTCGTAAAGAAGTTTGTTGAGAAAACAAACATCTTCATTGCCGAACATTGTACTGTGTGAAATAAGCTCATTCGATTCTACGAATCAGTTGCCTTCCTAGAAAGAAGGTTGAGTGCAGCAAGTTCAAACTTTCCTTGTTAATGTAATCTGAAAAGATGCACAAGGTCGTAGATTGGCCTCATTTCTAAAGTAGTTTCTTTAGAAAAGAAACTTATTCAATACCGAACACTGTACTGTGTGAAATAAGTTAATTCGCTTCTAGGAATCAGTTTAATTTCTACGAAGAAGGTTGAGTGCAGCAAGTTCAAACTTTCCTTGTTAATGTAATCTCAAAAGATGGCCAAGTTAGAACATTCGCCTCATTTGTAAAGTATTTGTTGAGAAAACAAACATCTTCATTACCGAACACTGTACTATGTGAAATGAGCTAGTTCGATTCTATGAATCACTTGCTTTCCTACGAAGAAGGTTGTGTGCAGCAAGTTCAAACTTTTCTACTTTGTGTAAACTAACAAGATGTACAAGTTAGTGGATTCACCTCATTTCTTAAGTATTTTCTTTAGAAAAGAAACATCTTCAGTACCGAACACTGTACTTTGTGAAATAAGTTAATTAGCTTCTAGGAATCAGTTTAATTTCTACGAAGAAGGTTGAGTGCAGCAAGTTCAAACATTCCTTGTTAATGTAATCTCAATAGATGGCCAAGTTAGAACATTCGCCTCATTTGTAAAGTACTTTGTTGAGAAAACAAACATCTTCATTGCCGAACATTGTACTGTGTGAAATAAGCGCATTCGGTTCTAGGAATCAGTTGCTTTCCTACAAAGAAGGTTGAGTGCAGCAAGTTCAAACTTTCCTTGTTAATGTAATGTGAAAAGATGCACAACTTAGTAGATTGACCTCATTTCTAAAGTAGTTTCTTTAGAAAAGAAACATCTTCAGTACCGAACACTGTACTGTGTGAAATAAGTTAATTCGCTTCTAGGAATCAGTTTAATTTCTACGAAGAAGGTTGAGTGCAGCAAGTTCAAACTTTCCTTGTTAATGTAATC
Organism: Orientallactaga sibirica; assembly: GCA_036365145.1. Classification (NCBI taxonomy): domain Eukaryota; kingdom Metazoa; phylum Chordata; class Mammalia; order Rodentia; family Dipodidae; genus Orientallactaga; species Orientallactaga sibirica. Next base: position 83,004 of record JAEOAD010001129.1, read on the forward strand.
TGAAGAGATGCACAACGTAGTAGATTGGCCTCATTTCTAAAGTAGTTTCTTTAGAAAAGAAACAACTTCAGTACCGAACACTGTACTGTGTGAAATAAGTTAATTCTGTTCTAGGAATCAGGTGCTTTCCTACAAAAGAGGTTGAGTGCAGCAAGTTCAAACTTTCCTTGTTCATGTAATAATCTAAAAGATGGCCAAGTTAGAAGATTGGCCTCATTTGTAAAGTACTTTGTTGAGAAAACAAACATCTTCATTGCCGAACATTGTACTGTGTGAAATAAGCTCATTCGGTTCTAGGAATCAGTTGCTTTCCTACAAAGAAGGTTGAGTGCAGCAAGTTCAAACTTTCCTTGTTAATGTAATCTAAAAAGATGGCGAAGTTAGTAGATTCGCCTCATTTGTAAAGTACTTTGTTGAGAAAACAAACATCTTCATTGCCGAACATTGTACTGTGTGAAATAAGCTCATTCGGTTCTAGGAATCAGTTGCTTTCCTACAAAGAAGGTTGAGTGCAGCAAGTTCAAACTTTCCTTGTTAATGTAATCTGAAAAGATGCACAACGTAGTAGATTGGCCTCATTTCCAAATTAGTTTCTTTAGAAAAGAAACATCTTCAGTATCGAACACTGTACTGTGTGAAATAAGTTAATTCGCTTCTAGGAATCAGTTTAATTTCTACGAAGAAGGTTGAGTGAAGCAAGTTCAAACTTTCCTTGTTAATGTAATATAAAAAGATGGCAAAGTTAGAAGATTCGCCTCATTTGTCAAGTACTTTGTTGCGAAAACAAACATCTTCATTGCCGAACATTGTACTGTGTGAAATAAGCTCATTCGGTTCTAGGAATCAGTTGCTTTCCTACAAAGAAGGTTGAATGCAGGAAGTTCAAACTTTCCTTGTTAATGTAATCTAACTAGATGGCGAAGTTAGTAGATTCGCCTAATTTGTAAAGTACTTTGTTGAGAAAACAAACATCTTCATTGCCGAACATTGTACTGTGTGAAATAAGCTCATTCGGTTGTAGGAATCAGTTGCTTTCCTACAAAGAAGGTTAAGTGCAGCAAGTTCAAACTTTCCTTGTTAATGTAATCTGAAAAGATGCACAACTTAGTAGATTGGCCTCATTTCTAAAGTAGTTTGTTTAGAAAACAAACATCTTCATTACCAAACACTTTGGTATGTGAAATGAGCTAGTTCAATTCTAGGAATCACTTGCTTTCCTACGAAGAAGGTTTAGTGCAGCAAGTTCAAACTTTCCTACTTTGTATAATCTAACAAGATGTACAAGTTAGTGGATTCGCCTCATTTCTAAACTAGTTTCTTTAGAAAAGAAACATCTTCAGTACCTAACACTGTACTGTGTGATATAAGTTAATTTACTTCTAGGAATCAGTTTAACTTCTACGAAGAAGGTTGAGTGCAGCAAGTTCAAACTTTCCTTGTTAATGTAATCTCAAAAGATGGCCAAGTTAGAACATTCGCCTCATTTATAAAGTACTTTGTTGAGAAAACAAACATCTTCATGGCCGAACATTGTACTGTGTGAAATAAGCTCATTCGGTTCTAGGAATCAGTTGCTTTCCTACAAAGAAGGTTGAATGCAGCAAGTTCAAACTTTCCTTTTTAATGTAATCTAAAAAGATGGCGAAGTTAGTAGATTCGCCTCATTTGTAAAGTACTTTGTTGAGAAAACAAACATCTTCATTGCCGAACATTGTACAGTGTGAAATAAGCTCATTCGGTTCTAGGAATCAGTTGCTTTCCTACAAAGAAGGTTGAGTGCAGCAAGTTCAAACTTTCCCTGTTAATGTAATCTAAAAAGATGGCCAAGTTAGTAGATTCGCCTCATTTGTAAAGTACTTTATTGAGAAAACAGACATCTTCATTGCTGAACATTGTACTGTGTTAAATAAGCTCATTCGGTTGTAGGAATTAGTTGCTTTCGTACAAAGAAGGTTGAGTGCAGCAAGTTCAAATTTTCCTTGTTAATGTAATCTGAAAAGATGCACAACTTAGTAGATTGGCCTCATTTCTAAAGTAGTTTGTTTAGAAAACAAACATCTTCATTACCGAACACTGTACTATGTGAAATGAGCTAGTTCGATTCTAGGAATCACTTGCTTTCCTACGAAGAAGGTTGAGTGTCGCAAGTTCAAACTTTCCTACTTTGTGTAATCTAACAATATGTACAAGTTAGTGGATTCGCCTCACTTCTAAAGTAGTTTCCTTAGAAAGAAACATCTTCAGTATCGAACACTGTACTGTGTGAAATAAGTTAATTCGCTTCTAGGAATCAGTTTAATTTCTACGAAGAAGGTTGAGTGCAGCAAGTTCAAACTTTCCTTGTTAATGTAATCTCAAAAGATGGCCAAGTTAGAAGATTTGCCTCACTTGTAAAGTACTTTGTTGAGAAAACATATATCTTCATTGCCGAACATTGTACTGTGTGAAATAAGCTCATTCGATTCTAGGAATCAGTTGCTTTCCTACAAAGAAGGTTGAGTGCAGCAAGTTCAAACTTTCCTTGTTAATGTAATGTAAAAAGATGACGAAGTTAGTAGATTGGACTCATTTGTAAAGTAGTTTGGTAGAGAAAACAAACATCTTCATTGCCGAACATTGTACTGTGTGAAATAAGCTCATTCGGTTCTAGGAATCAGTTGCTTTCCTACAAAGAAGGTTGAGTGCAGCAAGTTCAAACTTTCCTTGTTAATGTAATCTGAAAAGATGCACAACGTAGTAGATTGGCCTCATTTCTAAAGTACTTTCTTTAGAAGAGAAACTTCTTCAGTACCGAACACTGTTCTGTGTGAAATAAGGTAATTCGCTTCTAGAAATCAGTTTAATTTCTCCGAAGAAGGTTGAGTGCAGCAAGTTCAACTTTCCTTGTTAATATAATCTCAAAAGATGGCCAAGTTAGAAGATTCGCCTCATTTGTAAAGTACTTTGTTGAGAAAACAAACATCTTCATTGCCGAACATTGTACTGTGTGAAATAAGCTCATTCGGTTCTAGGAATCAGTTGCTTTCCTACAAAGAAGGTTGAGTGCAGGAAGTTCAAACTTTCCTTGTTAATGTAATCTGAAAAGATGCAGAACTTAGTAGATTGGCCTCATTTCTAAAGTAGTTTGTTTAGAAAACAAACATCTTCATTACCGAACACTGTACTATGTGAAATGAGCTAGTTCGATTCTAGGAAACACTTGCTTTCCTACGAAGAAGGTTGAGTGCAGCAAGTTCAAACTTTCCTACTTTGTGTAAAGTAACAATATGTACAGGTTAGTGGATTCGCCTCATTTCTTAAGTAGTTTCTTTAGAAAAGAAACATCTTCAGTACCGAACACTGTACTGTGTGAAATAAGTTAATTCGCTTCTAGGAATCAGTTTAATTTCTACGAAGAAGGTTGAGTGCAGCAAGTTCAAACTTTCCTTGTTAATATAATCTCAAAAGATGGCCAAGTTAGAAGATTCGCCTCATTTTTAAAGTACTTTGTTGAGAAAACAAACATCTTCATTGCCGAACATTGTACTGTGTGAAATAAGCTCATTCGGTTCTAGGAATCAGTTGCTTTCCTACAAAGAAGGTTGAGTGCAGCAAGTTCAAACTTTGCTTGTTAATGTAATCTGAAAAGATGCACAACTTAGTAGATTGGCCTCATTTCTAAAGTAGTTTGTTTAGAGAACTAGCATCTTCATTACCGAACACTGTACTATGTGAAATGAGCTAGTTCGATTCTAGGAATCACTTGCTTTCCTACGAAGAAGGTTGAGTGCAGCAAGTTCAAACATTCCTACTTTGTGTAATCTAACAAGATGTACAATTAGTGGATTCGCCTCATTTCTAAAGTAGGTTCTTTAGAAAAGGAACATCTTCAGTACCGAACACTGTACTGTGTGAAATAACTTAATTCGCTTCTAGGAATCAGTTTAATTTCTACGAAGAAGGTTGAGTGTAGCAAGTTCAAACTTTCCTTGTTAATGAAATCTCAAAAGATGGCCAAGTTAGAAGATTCGCCTCATTTGTAAAGTACTTTGTTGAGAAAACAAACATGTTCATTGCCGAACATTGTACTGTGTGAAATAAGGTCACTCGGTTCCAGGAATCAGTTGCTTTCCTACAAAGAAGGTTGAGTGCAGCAAGTTCAAACTTTCCTTGTTAATGTAATCTGAAATGATGCACAACTTAGTAGATTGGCCTCATTTCTAAAGTAGTTTGTTTAGAATACAAACATCTTCATTACCGAACACTGTACTATGTGAAATGAGCTAGTTCGATTCGAGGAATCACTTGCTTTCCTACGAAGAAGGTTGAGTGCAGCAAGTTCAAACTTTCCTACTTTGTGTAATCTAACAAGATGTACAATTAGTGGATTCGCCTCATTTCTAAAGTAGTTTCTTTAGAAAAGGAACATCTTCAGTACCGAACACTGTACTGTGTGAAATAACTTAATTCGCTTCTAGGAATCAGTTTAATTTCTACGAAGAAGGTTGAGTGCAGCAAGTTCAAACTTTCCTTGTTAATGAAATCTCAAAAGATGGCCAAGTTAGAAGATTCGCTTCATTTGTAAAGTACTTTGTTGAGAAAACAAACATCTTCATTGCCGAACATTGTACTGTGTGAAATAAGGTCACTCGGTTCCAGGAATCAGTTGCTTTCCTACAAAGAAGGTTGAGTGCAGCAAGTTCAAACTTTCCTTGTTAATGTCATCTGAAAAGATGCACAACGTAGTAGATTGGCCTCATTTCTAAAGCAATTTCTTTAGAAAAGAAACATCTTCAGTACTGAACACTGTACTGTGTGAAATAAGTTAATTCGCTTCTACGAATCAGTTTAATTTCTATGAAGAAGGTTGAGTGCAGGAAGTTCAAACTTTCCTTGTTAATGTAATCTCAAAAGATGGCCAAGTTAGAACATTCGCCTCATTAGTAAAGTACTTTGTTGAGAAAAAAAACATCTTCATTGCCGAAAATTGTACTGTGTGAAATAAGGTCATTCGGTTCTTGGAATCAGTTGCTTTCCTACAAAGAAGGTTGAATGCATCAAGTTCAAACTTTCCTTGTTAATGGATTCTAAAAAGATGGCCAAGTTAGTAGATTCGAATCATTTGTAAAGTAGTTTGTTGAGAAAACAAACATCTTCATTGCCGAACATTGTACTGTGTGAAATAAGCTCATTCGGTTCTAGGAATCAGTTGCTTTCCTACAAAGGAGGTTGAGTGCAGCAAGTTCAAACTTTCCTTGTTAATGTAATCTGAAAAGATGCACAATGTAGTAGACTGGACTCATTTCTAAAGTAGTTTCTTTAGAAAAGAAACATCTTCAGTACCCAACACTGTACTGTGTGAAATAAGTTAATTCGCTTCTAGGAATCAGTTTAATTTCTACGAAGAAGGTTGAGTGCAGCAAGTTCAAACTTTCCTTGCTAATGTAATCTGAAAAGATGCACAACTTAGTAGATTGGCCTCATTTCTAAAGTAGTTTGTTTAGAAAACAAACATCTTCATTACCGAACACTGTGCTATGTGAAATGAGCTAGTTCGATTGTAGGAATCACTTGCTTTCCTACGAAGAAGGTTGAGTGCAGCAAGTTCAAACTTTCCTACTTTGTGTAATCTACCAAGATGTACAAGATAGTGGATTCGACTCATTTCTAAAGTAGTTTCTTTAGAAAAGAAACATCTTCAGTACCGAAACTGTACTGTGTGAAATAAGTTAATTCGCTTCTAGGAATCAGTTTAATTTCTACGAAGAAGGTTGAGTGCAGCAAGTTCAAACTTTCCTTGTTAATGTAATCTCAAAAGATGGCCAAGTTAGAACATTCACCTCATTTGTAAAGTACTTTGTTGAGAAAACAAACATCTTCATTGCCAAACATTGTACTGTGTGAAATAAGCTCATTCGGTTCTAGGAATCAGTTGTTTTCCTACAAAGAATGTTGAGTGAAGCAAGTTCAAACTTTCCTTGTTAATGTAATGTAAAAAGATGGCCAAGTTAGTAGATTCAACTCATTTGTAAAGTACTTTGTTGAGAAAACAAACATCTTCATTGCCGAACATTGTACTGTGTGAAATAAGCTCATTCGGTTCTAGGAATCAGTTGCTTTCCTACAAAGAAGGTTGAGTGCAGCAAGTTCAAACTTTCCTTGTTAATGTAATCTGAAAAGATGCACAACGTAGTAGATTGGCCTCATTTCTAAAGTAGTTTCTTTAGAAAAGAAACATCTTCACTACTGAACACCGTACAGTGTGAAATAAGTTAATTCGCTTCTAGGAATCAGTTTAATTTCTACGAAGAAGGTTGAGTGCAGCAAGTTAAAACTTTCCTTGTTAATGTAATCTCGAAAGATGGCCAAGTTAGAACATTCGCCTCATTTGTAAAGTACTTTGTTGAGAAAACAAACATCTTCATTGCCGAACATTGTACTGTGTGATATAAGCTCATTCGGTTCTAGGAATCAGTTGCTTTCCTACAAAGAAGGTTGAGTGCAGCAAGTTCAAACTTTCCTTTTTAATGTAATCTGAAAAGATGCACAAGGTAGTAGATTGGCCTCATTTCTAAAGTAGTTTCTTTCGAAAAGAAACATCTTCAGTACCGAACACTGTACTGTGTGAAATAAGTTAATTCGCTTCTAGGAATCAATTTAATTTTTACGAAGAAGGTTGAGTGCAGCAAGTTCAAACTTTCCGTGTTAATGTAATCTGAGAAGATGCACAACTTAGTAGATTGGCCTCATTTCTAAAGTAGTTTGTTTAGAAAACAAACATCTTCATTACCGAACACTGTGCTATGTGAAATGAGCTAGTTCGATTCTAGGAATCACTTGCTTTCCTACGAAGAAGGTTGAGTGCAGCAATTCAAACTTTCCTACTTTGTGTAATCTAACAAGATGTACAAGTTAGTGGATTCGCCTCATTTCTAAAGTAGTTTCTTTAGAAAAGAAACATGTTCAGTACCGAACACTGTACTGTGTGAAATAAGTTAATTCGCTTCTAGGAATCAGTTTAATTTCTACGAAGAATGTTGAGTGCAGCAAGTTCAAACTTTCCTTGTTAATGTAATCTCAAATGATGGCCAAGTTAGAACATTTGCCTCATTTGTAAAGTACTTTGTTGAGAAAACAAACATCCTCATTTCCAAACATTGTACTGTGTGAAATGAGCTCATTCGGTTCTAGGAATCAATTGCTTTCCTACAAAGAAGGTTGAGTGCAGCAAGTTCAAACTTTCCTTGTTAATGTAATCTAAAAAGATGGCGAAGGTAGTAGATTCGACTCATTTGTAAAGTAGTTTGTTGAGAAAACAAACATCTTCATTGCCGAACATAGTACTGTTTGAAATAAGCTCAATCGGTTCTAGGAATGAGTTGCTTTCCTACAAAGAAGGTTGAGTGCAGCAAGTTCAAACTTTCCTTGTTAATGTAATCTGAAAAGATGCACAACGTAGTAGATTGGCCTCATTTCTAAAGTAGTTTCTTTACAAAAGAAACATCTTCAGTTCCGAACACTGTACTATGTGTAATAAGTTAATTCGCTTCTAGGAATCAGTTTAATTTCTACGAAGAAGGTTGAGTGCAGCAAGTTCAAACTTTCCTTGTTAATGTAATCTGAAAAGAAGCACAACGTAGTAGATTGGCCTCATTTCTAAAGTAGTTTCTTTAGAAAAGAAACATCTTCAGTACCAAACACTGTACTGTGTGAAATATGTTAATTCGCTTCTAGAAATCAGTTTAATTTCTACGAAGAAGGTTGAGTGCAGCAAGTTCAAACTTTCCTTGTTAATGTAAACTAAAAAGATGGCCAAGTTAGAAATTTCGCCTCATTTGTAAAGTACTTTGTTGAGAAAACAAACATCTTCATTGCCGAACATTGTACTGTGTGAAATAAGCTCATTCGGTTCTAGGAATCAGTTGCTTTCCTACAAAGTAGGTTCTGTGCAGCAAGTTCAAACTTTCCTTGTTAATGTAATGTGAAAAGATGCACATCATAGTAGATTTGCCTCATTTCTAAGGTAGTTTCTTTAGAAAAGAAACATCTTCAGTACCGGACACTGTACTGTGTGAAATGTTAATTCGCTTCTAGCAATCAGTTTAATTTCTACGAAGAAGGTTGAGTGCAGCAAGTTCAAACTTTCCTTGTTAATGTAATCTAAAAAGATGTCCAAGTTAGAAGTTTCGCTTCAGTTGTAAAGTACTTTGTTGAGAAAACAAACATCTTCATTGCCGAACATTGTACTGTGTGAAATAAGCTCATTCGGTTCTCGGAATCATTGCTTTCCTACAAAGAAGGTTGAGTGCAGCAAGTTCAAACTTTCCTTGTTAATGTAATCTGAAAAGATGCACAACTTAGTAGATTGGCCTCATTACTAAAGTAGTTTGTTTAGAAAACAAACATCTTCATTACCGAACACTGTGCTATGTGAAATGAGCTCGTTCGATTCTAGAAATAACTTGCTTTCCTACGAAGAATGTTGAGTGCAGCAAGTTCAAACTTTCCTAATTTGTGTAATCTAAAAGATGTACAAGTTAGTGGATTCGCCTCATTTCTAAAGTAGTTTCTTTAGAAAAGAAACATCTTCAGTACTGAACACTGTACTGTCTGAAATAAGTTAATTCGCTTCTAGGAATCAGTTTAATTTCTACGAAGAAGGTTGAGTGCAGCAAGTTCAAACTTTCCTTGTTAATGTAATCTCAAAAGATGGCCAAGTTAGAACATTCGCCTCATTTTTAAAGTACTTTGTTGAGAAAACAAACATCTTCATTGCAGAACATTGTACTGTGTGAAATGAGCTCATTCGGTTCTAGGAATCAGTTGCTTTCCTACAAAGAAGGTTGAGTGCAGCAAGTTCAAACTTTCCTTTTTAATGTAATCTAAAATATGGCGAAGGTAGTAGATTCGACTCATTTGTAAAGTAGTTTGTTGAGAAAACAAACATCTTCATTGCCGAACATAGTACTGTGTGACATAAGCTCATTTGGTTCTAGGAATCAGTTGCTTTCCTACGAAGAAGGTTGAGTGGAGCAAGTTCAAACTTTCCTTGTTAATGTAATCTCAAAAGATGGCCGAGTTAGAACATTCGCCTCATTTTTAAAGTACTTTGTTGAGAAAACAAACATCTTCATTGCCGAACATTGTACTGTGTGAAATAAGCTCATTCGGTTCCAGGAATCAGTTGCTTTCCTACAAAGAAGGTTGAGTGCAGCAAGTTCAATCGTTCCTTGTTAATGTAATCTAAAAAGATGGCGAAGTTAGGAGTTTCGACTCATTCGTAAAGTAGTTTGTTGAGAAAACAAACATCTTCTTTGCCGAACATTGTGCTGTGTGAAATAAGCACATTTGGTTCTAGGAATCAGTTACTTTCCTACAAAGAAGGTTGAGTGCATCAAGTTCAATCGTTCCTTGTTAATGTAATCTAAAAAGATGGCGAAGTTAGTAGATTCTACTCATTCGTAAAGTAGTTTGTTGAGAAAACAAACATCTTCATTGCCGAACATTTTACTGTGTGAAATAAGCTCATTTGGTTCTAGGAATCAGTTGCTTTCCTACAAAGAAGGTTGAGTGCAGCAATTTCAAACTTTCCTTGTTAATGTAATCTGAAAAGATGCACAACGTAGTAGATTGGCCTCATTTCTAAAGTAGTTTCTTTAGAAAAGAAACATCTTCAGTACCGAAAACTGTACTGTGTGAAATAAGTTAAATCGCTTCTAGGAATCAGTTTAATTTCTACGAAGAAAGTTGAGTGCAGCAAGTCCAAACTTTCCTTGTTAATGTAAACTGAAAAGATGCACAACGTAGTAGATTGGCCTCATTTCTAAAGTAGTTTCTTTAGAAAAGAAACATCTTCAGTACCAAACACTGTACTGTGTGAAATAAGTTAATTCGCTTCTAGGAATCAGTTTAATTTCTAGGAAGAAGGTTGAGTGCAGCAAGTTCAAACTTTCCTTGTTAATGTAATCTAAAAAGATGGTCAAATTAGAAGGTTCGCCTCATTTGTAAAGTACTTTCTTGGGAAAACAAATTTCTTCATTGCTGAACATTGTACTGTGTGAAATAAGCTCATTCGGTTCTAGGAATCAGTTGCTTTCCTACAAAGTAGGTTGTGTTCAGCAAGTTCAAACTTTCCTTGTTAATGTAATCTGAAAAGATGCACATCATAGTAGATTGGCCTCATTTCTAAGGTAGTTTCTTTACAAAAGAAACATCTGCAGTACCAAACACTATACTTTGTGAAATAAGTTACTTCGCTTCTAGGAATCAGTTTAATTTCTACGAAGAAGGTTGAGTGCAGCAAGTTCAAACTTTCCTTGTTCATGTAATCTAAAAAGATGGCCAAGTTAGAAGATTCGCCTCATTTGTAAAGTACTTTTTTGAGAAAACAAACATCTTCATTGCCAAACATTGTACTGTGTGAAATAAGCTCATTCGGTACTAGGAATCAGTTGCTTTCCTACAAAGAAGGTTGAGTGCAGCAAGTTCAAACTTTCCTTGTACATGTAATCTGAAAAGATGCACAACTTAGTAGATTGGCCTCATTTCTAAAGTAGTTTGTTTAGAAAACAAACATCTTCATTACTGAACACTGTACTATATGAAATGAGCTAGTTCGATTCTAGGAATCACTTGCTTTCCTACGAAGAAGGTTGAGTGCAGCAAGTTCAAACTTTCCTACTTTGTGTAATCTAACAAGATGTACAAGTTAGTGGATTCGCCTCATTTCTCAAGTAGTTTCTTTAGAAAAGAACCATCTTCAGTACCGAACACAGTACTGTGTGAAATAAGTTAATTCGCTTCTAGGAATCAGTTGCTTTCTTACAAAGAAGGTTGAGTGCAGCAAGTTCAAACTTTCCTTTTTAATGTAATCTAAAAAGATGGCCAAGTTAGTAGATTCGCGTCATTTGTAAAGTAGTTTGTTGAGAAAATTAACATCTTTATTGCCGAACATTGTACTGTGTGAAATAAGCTCATTTGGTTCTAGGAATCACTTGCTTTCCTACAAAGAAGGTGGAGTGCAGCAAGTTCAAACTTTCCTTGTTAATGTAATATAAAAAGATGGCCAAGTTAGTAGATTCGACTCCTTTCTAAACTAGTTTCTTTAGAAAACAAACCTAAATTACCAAACTTTGTACTTTGTGAAAGGAGCTAATTCAGTTCCAGGAATCAGTTTACTTTCTACGAATATGGTTGAGTTTAGCAAGTTCAAAATTTCCTTGTTAATGTGGTCTGAAAAGATGTCCAAGTTAGTAGATTTGCCTCATTGGTAACGTAGTTTGTTGAGAAAACAAACATCTACATTGCCGAACATTGTACTGTGTGAAATAAGCTCATTCGGTTGTAGGAAACAGTTGCTTTCCTACAAAGAAGGTTGAGTGCAGCAAGTTCAAACTTTCCTTGTTAATGTAATCTGAAAAGATGCACAACTTAGTAGATTGGCCTCATTTCTAAAGTCGTTTGTTTAGAAAAGGAACATCTTCATTACCGAACACTGTACTATGTGAAATGTGCTAGTTCGATTCTAGGAATTGCTTGCTTTCCTACGAAGAACATTGAGTGCAGCAAGTTCAAACTTTCCTAGTTTGTTTAATCTAACAAGATATACAAGTTAATGGATTCGCCTCATTTCCAAAGTAGTTTCTTTAGAAAAGAAACATCTTCAGTTCCGAACACTGTACTGTGTGAAATAAGTTAATTCGCTTCTAGGAATCAGTTGCTTTCCTACAAAGAAGGTTGAGTGCAGCAAGTTCAAACTTTCCTTGTTAATGTAATCTAAAAAGATGGCCAAGTTAGTAGATTCGCCTCACTTGTAAAGTAGTTTGTTGAGAAAATTAACATCTTTATTGCCGAACATTGTACTGTGTGAAATAAGCTCATTCGGTTCTAGGAATCACTTGCTTTCCTACAAAGAAGGTGGAGTGCAGCAAGTTCAAACGTTCCTTGTTAATGTAATCTGAAAAGTTGCACAACTTAGTAGATTGGCCTCATTTCTAAAGTAGTTTCTTTAGAAAAGAAACATCTTCAGTACCGAACACTACTGTGTGAAATAAGTTAATTCGCTTCTAGGAATCAGATTAATTTCGAAGAAGAAGGTTGTGTGCAGCAAGTTAAAACTTTCCTTGTTAATGTAATCTAAAAAGATGTCCAAGTTAGTAGATTCGCCTCATTTCTAAAGTACTTTCTTTAGAAAACAAACCTAAATTGCCAAACTTTGTACTTTGTGAAATGAGCTAATTCAGTTCTAGGAATCAGTTTACTTTCTACGAAGATGGTTGAGTTTAGCAAGTTCAAACTTTCCTTGTTAATGTGGTCTGAAAAGATGTCCAAGTTAGTAGATTTGCCTCATTGGTAAAGTAGTTAGTTGAGAAAGCAAACATCTTCATTGCCGAACATTGTACCGTGTCAACAAGGCTTATTTAGATCTAGAATTCAGTTGCTTTCCTACAAAGAAAGCCTAATGTAGCCAGTTCAAACTTTCCTTGTTAATGTAACCTAAAAAGATGCACGACTTCGTAGATAGGCCTCATTTCTAAAGTAGTTTCTTTAGAAAAGAAACATCTTCAGTACCGAACAGTGTACTATGTGAAATGAGTTAATTCGCTTCTAGGAGTCAGTTTAATTTCTACGAAGATGGTTGAGTGCAGGAAGTTCAAACTTTCTTAGTTTGTGTAAGCTAACAAGATGTATAAGTTAGTGGATTCGCATCATTTCTAAATTAGTTTCTTTAGAAAACAAACATCTTCAGTACCGAACACTGTACTGTGTGAAATAAGTTAATTCGGTTCTAGGAATCAGGTGCTTTCCTACAAAGAAGGTTGAGTGCAGCAAGTTCAAACTTTCCTTTTTAATGTAATCTAAAAAGATGGCCAAGTTAGTAGATTCGACTCATTTGTAATGTAGTTTGTTGAGAAAACAAACATCTTCATTGCCGAACATTGTACTGTGTGAAATAAGCTCATTCGGTTCTAGGAATCAGTTGCTTTCCTACAAAGAAGGTTGAGTGCAGCAAGTTCAAACTTTCCTAGTTAATGTAATCTAAAAAGATGCACAAGTTAGTAGATTGGCCTCATTTCTAAAGTAGTTTGTTTAGAAAACAAACATCTTCATTACCGAACACTGTACTATGTGAAATGAGCTAGTTCGGTTCTAGGAATCACTTGCTTTCCTACAAAGAAGGATGAGTGCAGCAAGTTCAAACTTTCCTTGTTAATGTAATCTAAAAAGTTGGCCAGGTTTGTAGATTCGACTCATTTATAAAGTAGTTTGTTGAGAAAACAAACATCTTCATTGACGAACATTGTACTGTGTGAAATAAGCTCATTAGGTTCTAGGAATCAGTTCCTTTCCTACAAAGAAGGTTGAGTGCAGCAAGTTCAAACTTTCCTTGTTAATGTAATCTAACAAGATGGCCAAGTTAGTAGATTCGCCTCATTTGTAAAGTACTTTGTTGAGAAAACAAACATCTTCATTGCCGAACATTGTCCTGTGTGAAATAAGCTCATTCGGTTCTAGGAATCAGTTGCTTTCCTACAAAGAAGGTTGAGTGCAGCAAGTTCAAAGTTTACTTGATAATGTAATCTAAAAAGTTGGCCAAGTTTGTAGTTTCGACTCATTTATAAAGTAGTTTGTTCAGAAAACAAACATCTTCATTGCCGAACATTGTACTGTGTGAAATAAGCTCATTCGGTTCTAGGAATCAGTTGCTTTCCTGCAAAGAAGGTTGAGTGCAGCAACTTCAAACTTTCCTTGTTAATGTAATCTAAAAAGATGGCCAATTAGTAGATTCGACTCATTTGTAAAGTAGTTTGTTGAGAAAACAAACATCTTCATTGCCGAAAATTGTACTGTTTGAAATAAGCTCATTCGCTTCCAGGAATCAGTTGCTTTCCTACAAAGAAGGTTGAGGGCAGCAAGTTCAAAATTTCCTTGTTAATGTAATCTGAAAAGATGCACAACATAGTATATTGGCCTCATTTCTAAAGTAGTTTCTTTAGAAAAGAAACATCTTCAGTACCGAACACTGTACTGTGTGAAATAAGTCAATTAGGTTCTAGAAATCAGGTTAATTTCCACGAAGAAGGTTGAGTGCAGCAAGTTCAAACTTTCCTTGTTAATGTAATCTAAAAAGATGGCCAAATTAGTAGATTCGACTCATTTGTAAAGTAGTTTGTTGAGAAAACAAACATCTTCATTGCCGAACATTGTACTGTGTGAAATAAGCTCATTCGGTTCTAGGAATCAGTTGCTTTCCTACAAAGAAGGTTGAGTGCACCAAGTTCAAACTTTCCTTGTTATTGTAATCTGAAAAGATGCACAACGTAGTAGATTGGCCTCATTTCTAAAGTAGTTTCTTTAGAAAAGAAACATCTTCAGTACCGAACACTGTACTGTGTGAAATAAGTTAATTCGCTTCTAGGAATCAGTTTAATTTCTACGAACAAGGTTGAGTGCAGCAAGTTCAAACTTTCCTTGTTAATGTAATCTCAAAAGATGGCCAAGTTAGAACATTTGCCTCATTTGTAAACAACTTTGTTGCGAAAACAAACATCTTCATTGCCGAACATTGTACTGTGTGAAATAAGCTCATTCGGTTCTAGGAATCAGTTGCTTTCCTGCAAAGAAGGTTGAGTGCAGCAACTTCAAACTTTCCTTGTTAATGTAATCTAAAAAGATGGCCAATTAGTAGATTCGACTCATTTGTATAGTAGTTTGTTGAGAAAACAAACATCTTCATTGCCGAACATTGTACTGTTTGAAATAAGCTCATTCGCTTCCAGGAATCAGTTGCTTTCCTACAAAGAAGGTTGAGGGCAGGAAGTTCAAAATTTCCTTGTTAATGTAATCTGAAAAGATGCACAACATAGTATATTGGCCTCATTTCTAAAGTAGTATCTTTAGAAAAGAAACATCTTCAGTACCGAATACTGTACTGTGTGAAATAAGTTAATTCGCTTCTAGCAATCAGTTTAATTTCTACGAAGAAGGTTGAGTGCAGCAAGTTCAAACTTTCCTTGTTAATGTAATCTAAAAAAATGGCCACTTTAGTAGATTCGACTCATTTGTAAAGTAGTTTTTGGAAAAAACAAACATCTTCATTGCCGAACATTGTACTGTGTGAAAAAAGCTCATTCGGTTCTAGGAATCAGTTGCTTTCCTACAAAGAAGGTTGAGTGCAGCCAGTTCAAACTTTCCTTGTTAGTGTAATCTGAAAAGATGCACAACGTAGTAGATTGGCTTCATTCCTAAAGTAGTTTCTTTAGAAAAGAAACATCGTCAGTACCGAACACTGTATTGTGTGAAATAAGTTAATTCCCTTCTAGGAATCAGTTTAATTTCTACGAAGAAGGTTGAGTGCAGCAAGTTTAAACTTTCCTTGTTAATGTAATCTAAAAAGATGGCCAAGGTAGAAGATTCGCCTCATTTGTAAAGTACTGTGTTGAGAAAACAAACAACTTCATTGCCGAACCTTGTACTGTGTGAAAAAAGCTCATTCGGTTCTAGGAATCAGTTGCTTTCCTGCAAAGGATCTTGAGTGCAGCAAGTTCAAACTTTCCTTGTTAATGTAATCTAAAAAGATGGCGACGTTAGTAGATTCGCCTCATTTGTAAAGTAGTTTGTTGAGAAAACATACATCTTCATTGCCGAACATTGTACTGTGTGAAATAAGCTCATTCGGTTCTAGGAATCAGTTGCTTTCCTACAAAGAAGATTGAGTGCAGCAAGTTCAAACTTTTCTTGTTAATGTAATCTGAAAAGATGCACAACTTAGTAGATTGGCCTCATTTCTCAAGGAGTTTGTTTAGAAAACAAACATGTTCATTACCGAACACTGTACTATGTGAAATGAGCTAGTTTATTTCTACGAATCACTTGCTTTCCTACGAAGAAGGTTGAGTGCAGCAAGTTAAAACTTGTAAGGTACTTTGTTGAGAAAACAAACATCTTCATTGCCGAACATTGTACTGTGTGAAATAAGCTTATTCGGTTCTAGGAATCAGTTGCTTTCCTACAAAGACGGTTGAGTGCAGCAAGTTCAAACTTTCCTTGTTAATGTAATCTCAAAAGATGTCCAAGTTAGTAGATTCGCCTCATTTCTAAAGTAGTTTCTTCAGAGAACAAACCCAAATGGCCAAACTTTGTACTTTGTGAAATGAGCTAATTCAGTTGTAGGAATAAGTTTACTTTCTACGAAGATGGTTGACTTTAGTAGGTTCAAACTTTCCTTGTTAATGTGGTCTGAAAAGATGTCCAAGTTAGTAGATTTGCCTCATTGGTAAAGTAGTTTGTTGAGAAAACAAACATCTTCATTGCTGAACATTGTCCTGTGTGAACAAAGCTAATTTAGTTCTAGAATTCATTTGCTTTCCTACAAAGAAGGTCTAATGTAGCCAGTTGAAACTTTCCTTGTTAATGTAACGGAAAAAGATGCACGACTTAGTAGATTGGCCTCATTTCTAAAGTAGTTTCTTTAGAAAAGAAACATCTTCAGTACCGAACACTGTACTGTGTGAAATGAGTTAATTCGCTTCTAGG
Organism: Orientallactaga sibirica; assembly: GCA_036365145.1. Classification (NCBI taxonomy): domain Eukaryota; kingdom Metazoa; phylum Chordata; class Mammalia; order Rodentia; family Dipodidae; genus Orientallactaga; species Orientallactaga sibirica. The sequence continues at coordinate 99,519 of JAEOAD010001129.1, forward strand.
AGTCAGTTTAATTTCTGCGAAGATGGTTGAGTGCAGGAAGTTCAAACTTTCCTAGTTTGTGTAATCTACCAAGATGTACAAGTTAGTGGATTCGCATCATTTCTAAATTAGTTTCTTTAGAAAACAAACATCTTCAGTACCGAACACTGTACTGTATGAAATGTGTTAACTCAGTTCTAGGAATCAGTTGCTTTCCTACAAAGAAGGTTGAGTGCAGCAAGTTCAAACTTTCCTTGTTAATGTAATCTAAAAAGATGGCCAAGTTAGTAGATTCGACTCATTTGTAAAGTAGTTTGTTGAGAAAACAAACATCTTCATTGCCGAACATTGTACTGTGTGAAATAAGCTCATTCGGTTCCAGGAATCAGTTGCTTTCCTACAAAGAAGGTTGACTCCAGCAAGTTCAAACTTTGCTTGGTAATGTAATCTGAAAAGATGCACAACTTAGTAGATTGGCCTTATTTCTAAAGTAGTGTGTTTAGAAAACAAACATCTTCATTACCGAACACTGTACTATGTGAAATGAGTTAGTTCGATTCTAGGAATCACTTGCTTTGCTACGAAGAACGTTGAGTGCAGCAAGTTCAAACTTTCCTAGTTTCTTAAATCTAACAAGATATACAAGTTGCTGGATTCGCCTCATTTCTAAAGTAGTTTCTTTAGAAAAGAAACATCTTCAGTACCGAACACTGTACTGTGTGAAATAAGTTAATTTGCTTCTAGGAATCAGTTTAATTTCTACGAAGAAGGTTCAGTGCAGCAAGTTCAAACTTTCCTTCTTAATGTGTATTCTAAAACGATGGCCAAGTTAGAAGATTCGCCCCATTTGTAAAGTACTTTGTTGAGAAAACAAACATCTACATTGCCGAACATTGTACTGTGTGAAATAAGCTCATTCGGTTCTAGGAATCAGTTGCTTTCCTACAAAGAAGGTTGAGTGCAGCAAGTTCAAACTTTCCTTGTTAATGTAATCTAAAAAGATGGCCAAGTTAGTAGATTCGACTCATTTGTAAAGTAGTTTGTTGAGAAAACAAACATCTTCATTTGAACATTGTACTGTGTGAAATAAGCTCATTCGGTTCTAGGAAACAGTTGCTTTCCTACACAGAAGGTTGAGTGCAGCAAGTTCAAACTTTCCTTGTTAATGTAATCTGAAAACATGGCCAAGTAAGTAGATTCGACTCATTTGTAACGTAGTTTGTTGAGAAAACAAACATCTTCATTGCCGAACATTGTACTGTGTGAAATGAGCTCATTCGGTTCTAGGAATCAGTTGCTTTCCGACAAAGAAGTTTGAGTCCAGCAAGTTCAAACTTTCCTTGTTAATGTAATCTGAAAAGATGCACAAGGTCGTAGATTGGCCTCATTTCTAAAGGAGTTTCTTTAGAAAAGAAACATCTTCAATACCGAACACTGTACTGTGTGAAATAAGTTAATTCGCTTCTAGGAATCAGTTTAATTTCTACGAAGAAGGTTGAGTGCAGCAAGTTCAAACTTTCCTTCTTAATGTGTAATCTAAAAAGAGGGCCAAGTTAGAAGATTCGCCCCATTTGTAAAGTACTTTGTTGAGAAAACAAACATCTTCATTGCCAAACATTGTACTGTGTGAAATAAGCTCATTTGGTTCTAGGAATCAGTTCCTTTCCTACAGAGAAGGTTGAGTGCAGCTAGTTCAAACTTTCCTTGTTAATGTAATCTGAAAAGATGCACAACGTAGTAGATTGGCCTCATTTCTAAAGTAGTTTCTTTAGAAAAGAAACATCTTCAGTACCGAACACTGTACCGTGTGAAATAAGTTAATTCGCTTCTAGGAATCAGTTTAATTTCTACGAAGAAGGTTGAGTGCAGCAAGTTCAAACATTCCTTGTTAATGTAATCTAAAAAGATGGCCACGTTAGAAGATTCGCCTCATTTGTAAAGTACTTTGTTGAGAAAACAAACATCTTCATTGCCGAACACTGTACTGTGTGAAATAAGCTCATTCGGTTCTAGGAATCAGTTGCTTTCCTACAAAGAAGGTTGAGTGCAGCAAGTTCAAACTTTCCTTGTTAATGTAATCTAAAAAGATGGCCAAGTTAGTAGATTCGCCTCATTTATAAAGTAGTTTGTTGAGAAAACAAACATCTTCATTGCCGAACATTGTACTGTGTGAAATAAGTTAATTCGCTTCTAGGAATCAGTTTACTTTCTACGAACAAGGTTGAGTGCAGCAAGTTCAAACATTCCTTGTTAATGTAATCTAAAAAGATGGCCAAGTTAGAAGATTCTCCTCATTTGTAAAGTACTTTGTTGAGAAAACAAACGCCTTCATTGCCAAACCTTGTACTGTGTGAAATAAGCTCATTCGTTTCTAGGAATCAGTTGCGTTCCTACAAAGAAGGTTGAGTGCAGCAAGTTCAAACTTTCCTTGTTAATGTAATCTCAAAAGATGGCCAAGTTAGAACATTAGCCTCATTTGTAAAGTACTTTGTTGAGAAAACAAACATCTTCATTGCCGAACATTGTACTGTGTGAAATAAGCTAATTCGGTTCTAGGAATCAGTTGCTTTCCTACACAGAAGGTTGAGTGCAGCAAGTTCAAACTTTCCTTGTTAATGTAATCAAAAAATGTGGCCAAGTTAGTAGATACGACTCATTTGTAAAGTAGTTTGTTGAGAAAACAAACATCTTCATTACCGAACATTGTACTGTGTGAAATAAGCTCATTCGGTTCTAGGAATCAGTTGCTTTCCTACAGAGAAGGTTGAGTGCAGCAAGTGCAAACTTTCCTTGTTAATGTAATCAGAAAAGATGCACAACGTAGTAGATTGGCCTCATTTCTAAAATAGTTTCTTTAGAAAAGAAACATGTTCAGTACCGAACATTGTACTGTGTGAAATAACTCAATTCGCTTCTAGGAATCAGTTTAATTTGTACGAAGAAGGTTGAGTGCAGCAAGTTCAAACATTCCTTGTTAATGTAATCTAAAAAGATGGCCAAGTTAGAAGATTCGCCTCATTTGTAAAGTACTTTGTTGAGAAAACAAACATCTTCATTGCCGAACATTGTACTGTGTGAAATAAGCTCATTCGGTTCTAGGAATCAGTTCCTTTCCTACAAAGAAGGTTGAGTGCAGCAAGTTCAAACTTTCCTTCTTAATGTAATCTAAAAAGATGGCCAAGTTAGTAGATTCGTCACATTTGTAAAGTAGTTTGTTGAGAAAACAAACATCTTCATTGCCGAACATTTTACTGTGTGAAATAAGCTCATTCGGTTCTAGGAATCAGTTGCTTTCCTACAAAGAAGGTTGAGTGCAGCAAGTTCAAACTTTCCTTGTTAATGTAATCTAAAAAGATGGCCAAGTTAGTAGATTCGACTCATTTGTAAAGTAGTTTGTTGAGAAAACAAACATCTTCATTGCCGAACATTGTACTGTGTGAAATAAGCTCATTCGGTTCTAGGAATCAGTTGCTTTCCTACAAAGAAGGTTGAGTGCAGCAAGTTCAAAACTTCCTTGTTAATGTAATCGGAAAAGATGCACAACGTAGTAGATTGGCCTCATTTCTAACGTAGTTTCTTTAGAAAAGCAACATCTTCAGTACCGAACACTGTATCGTGTGAAATAAGTTAATTCGCTTCTAGGAATCAGTTTAATTTCTACGAAGAAGGTTGAGTGCAGCAAGTTCGAACATTCCTTGTTAATGTAATCTAGAAAGATGGCCACGTTTGAAGATTTGCCTCATTTGTAAAGTACTTTGTTGAGAAAACAAACATCTTCATTGCCGAACATTGTACTGTGTGAAATAAGCTCATTCGGTTCTAGGAATCAGTTGCTCTCCTATAAAGAAGGTTGAGTTCAGCAAGTTCAAACTTTCCTTGTTAATGTAATCTAAAAAGACGGCCAAGTTAGTAGATTCGCCTCATTTATAAAGTAGTTTGTTTAGAAAACACACATCTTCATTTCCGAACACTGTACTATGTAAAATGAGCTAGTTCGATTCTAGGAATCACTTGCTTTGCTACGAAGAAGGTTGAGTGCAGCAAGTTAAAACTTTCCTACATTGTGTAATCTAACAAGATGTACAAGTTAGTGGATTCGCCTCATTTCTAAAGTAGTTTCTTTAGAAAAGAAACATCTTCAGTACCGAACACTGTACTGTGTGAAATAAGTTAATTCGCTTCTAGGAATCAGTTTAATTTCTACGAAGAAGGTTGAGTGCAGCAAGTTCAAACTTTCCTTGTTAATGTAATCTCAAAAGATGGCCAAGTTAGAACATTCGCCTCATTTGTAAAGTACTTTGTTGAGAAAACAAACATCTTCATTGCCGAACATTGTACTGTGTGAAATAAGCTCATTCGGTTCTAGGAATCAGTTGCTTTCCTACACAGAATGTTGAGTGCAGCAAATTCAAACTTTCCTTGTGAATGTAATCTAAAAAGATGGCCAAGTTAGTAGATTCGACTCATTTGTAAAGTAGTTTGTTGAGAAAATAAACATCTTCATTACCGAACATTGTACTGTGTGAAATAAGCTCATTCAGTTCTAGGAATCAGATGCTTTCCTACAAAGAAGGTTGAATGCAGCAAATTCAAACTTTCCTTGTTAATGTAATCTGAAAAGATGCACAAGGTCGTAGATTGGCCTCATTTCTAAAGTAGTTTCTTTAGAAAAGAAACATCTTCAGTACCGAACACTGTACTGTGTGAAATAAGTTAATTTGCTTCTAGGAATCAGTTTAATTTCTACGAAGAAGGTTCAGTGCAGCAAGTTCAAACTTTCCTTCTTAATGTGTATTCTAAAACGATGGCCAAGTTAGAAGATTCGCCCCATTTGTAAAGTACTTTGTTGAGAAAACAAACATCTACATTGCCGAACATTGTACTGTGTGAAATAAGCTCATTCGGTTCTAGGAATCAGTTGCTTTCCTACAAAGAAGGTTGAGTGCAGCAAGTTCAAACTTTCCTTGTTAATGTAATCTAAAAAGATGGCCAAGTTAGTAGATTCGACTCATTTGTAAAGTAGTTTGTTGAGAAAACAAACATCTTCATTGCCGAACATTGTACTGTGTGAAATAAGCTCATTCGGTTCTAGGAAACAGTTGCTTTCCTACACAGAAGGTTGAGTGCAGCAAGTTCAAACTTTCCTTGTTAATGTAATCTGAAAACATGGCCAAGTAAGTAGATTCGACTCATTTGTAACGTAGTTTGTTGAGAAAACAAACATCTTCATTGCCGAACATTGTACTGTGTGAAATTAGCTCATCGGTTCTAGGAATCAGTTGCTTTCCTACAAAGAAGTTTGAGTCCAGCAAGTTCAAACTTTCCTTGTTAATGTAATCTGAAAAGATGCACAAGGTCGTAGATTGGCCTCATTTCTAAAGGAGTTTCTTTAGAAAAGAAACATCTTCAATACCGAACACTGTACTGTGTGAAATAAGTTAATTCGGTTCTAGGAATCAGTTTAATTTCTACGAAGAAGGTTGAGTGCAGCAAGTTCAAACTTTCCTTCTTAATGTGTAATCTAAAAAGAGGGCCACGTTAGAAGATTCGCCCCATTTGTAAAGTACTTTGTTGAGAAAACAAACATCTTCATTGCGAACATTGTACTGTGTGAAATAAGCTCATTTGGTTCTAGGAATCAGTTCCTTTCCTACAGAGAAGGTTGAGTGGAGCTAGTTCAAACTTTCCTTGTTAATGTAATCTGAAAAGATGCACAACGTAGTAGATTGGCCTCATTTCTAAAGTAGTTTCTTTAGAAAAAAAGAAACATCATCAGTACCGAACACTGTACTGTGTAAAATAAGTTAATTCGCTTATAGGAATCAGTTTAATTTCTACGAAGAAAGTTGAGTGCAGCAAGTTCAAACTTTCCTTGTTAATGTAATCTAAAAAGATGGCCAAGTTAGAAGATTCGCCTCATTTGTAAAGTAGTTTGTTGAGAAAACAAACATCTTCATTGCCGAACATTGTACTGTGTGAAATAAGCTCATACGATTCTAGGAATCAGTTGCTTTCCTACAAAGAAGGTTGAGTGCAGCACGTTCAAACTTTCCTTGTTAATGTAATGTGAAAAGATGCACAACATAGTAGATTGGCCTCATTTCTAAAGTAGTTTCTTTAGAAAAGAAATATCTTCAGTACCGAACACTGTAGTGTGTCAAATAAGTTAATTAGCTTCTAGGAATCAGTTTAATTTCTTCGAAGAAGGTTGAGTACAGCAAGTTCAAACTTTCCTTGTTAATGTAATCTAAAAAGATGGCCAAGTTAGAAGATTCGCCTCATTTGTAAAGTACTTTGTTGAGAAACCAAACAACTTCATTGTAGAACATTGTACTGTGTGAAATAAGCTCATTCGGTTCTAGGAATCAGTTGCTTTCCTACAAAGAAGGTTGAGTGCAGCAAGTTCAAACTTTCCTTGTTAATGTAATCTAAAAAGATAGCCAAGTTAGTAGATTCGACTCATTTGTAAAGTACTTTGTTGAGAAAACAAACATCTTCATTGCGAACATTGTACTGTGAAATGAGCTCATTGGTTTTAGGAATCAGTTGCTTTCCTACAAAGAAGGTTGAGTGCCGCACGTTCAAACTTTCCTTGTTAATGTAGTGTGAAAAGATGCACAACATAGTAGATTGGCCTCATTTCTAAAGAAGTTTCTTTAGAAAAGAAACATCTTCAGTACCGAACACTGTACTGTGTGAAATAAGTTAATTCGCTTCTAGGAATCAGTTTAATTTCTACGAAGAAGGTTGAGTGCAGCAAGTTCAAACTTTCCTTGTTAATGTAATGTAAAAAGGTGGCCATGTTAGAAGATTCGCCTCATTTGTAAAGTAGTTTGTTGAGAAAACAAACATCTTCATTGCCGAACATTGTACTGTGTGAAATAAGCTCATTCGGTTCTAGGAATCAGTTGCTTTCGTACAAAGAAGGTAGAGTGCAGCAAGTTCAAACTTTCCTTGTTAATGTAATCTAAAAAGATGTCCAAGTTAGTAGATTCGACTCATTTGTAACGTAGTTTGTTGAGAAAACAAACATCTTCATTGCCGAACATTGTACTGTGTGAAATAAGCTCATTCGGTTCTAGGAATCAGTTGCTTTCCTACAGAGAAGGTTGAGTGCAGCAAGTTCAAACTTTCCTTGTTAATGTAATCTGAAAAGATGCACAAGGTCGTAGATTGGCCCATTTCTAAAGTAGTTTCTTTAGAAAAGAAACATCTTCAGTACCGAACACTGTAGTGTGTGAAATGAGTTAATTCGCTTCTAGGAATCAGTTTAATTTCTACGAAGAAGTTTGAGTGCAGCAAGTTCAAACTTTCCTTGTTAATGTAATCTCAAAAGATGGCCAAATTAGAACATTCGCCTCATTTGTGAAGTACTTTGTTGAGAAAACAAACATGTTCATTGCCTAACATTGTACTGTGTGAAATAAGCTCATTCGGTCCTAGGAATCAGTTGCTTTCCTACAGACAAGGTTGATTGCAGCAAGTTCAAACTTTCATTGTTAATGTAATCTGAAAAGATGTACAACGTAGTAGATTGGCCTCATTTCTAAAGTAGTTTCTTTAGAAAAGAAACATCTTCAATCCCGAACATTGTACTGTGTGAAATAAGTCAATTCGCTTCTAGGAATCAGTTTAATTTCTACGAAGAAGTTTGAGTGCAGCAAGTTCCAACATTCCTTCTTAATGTAATCTAAAAATATGGCCAAGTCAGAAGATTCGACTCATTTGTAAAGTACTTTGTTGAGAAAACAAACATCTTCATTGCCGAACCTTGTAGTGTGTGAAATAAGCTCATTCGGTTCTACGAATCAGTTCCTTTCCTACAAAGAAGTTTGAATGCAGCAAGTTCAAACTTTCCTGGTTAATGTAATCTAAAAAGATGGCGAAGTTAGTAGATTCGCCTCATTTGTAAAGTACTTTGTTGAGAAAACAAACATCTTCATTGCCGAACATTGCACAGTGTGAAAAAGCTCATTCGGTTCTAGGAATCAGTTGCTTTCCTACAAAGAAGGTTGAGAGCAGCAAGTTCAAACTTTCCTTGTTAATGTAATCTGAAAAGATGCACAACTTAGTAGATTGGCCTCATTTCTAAAGTAGTTTGTTTAGAAAACAAACATCTTCATTACCGAACACTGTACTATGTGAAATGAGCTAGTTCGATTCTAGGAATCACTTGCTTTCCTACGAAGAAGGTTGAGTGCCGCAAGTTCAAACTTTCCTACTTTGTGTAATCTAACAAGATGTACAAGTTAGTGGATTCGCCTCATTTCTAAAGTAGTTTCTGAGAAAAGAAACATCTTCAGTACCGAACACTGTACTGTGTGAAATAAGTTAATTCGCTTCTAGGAATCAGTTTAATTTCTACGAAGAAGGTTGAGTGCAGCAAGATCAAACCTTCCTTGTTAATGTAATCTCAAAAGATGGCCAAGTTAGAAGATTCGCCTCATTTGTAAAGTACTTTGTTGAGAAAACAAACATCTTCATTGCCGAACATTGTACTGTGTGAAATAAGCTCATTCGGTTCTAGGAATCAGTTGCTTTCCTACAAAGAAGGTTGAGTGCAGCAAGTTCAAACTTTCCTTGTTAATGTAATCTAAAAAGATGGCCAAGTTAGTAGATTCGACTCATTTGTAAAGTAGTTTGTTGAGAAAACAAACATCTTCATTACCGAACATTGTACTGTGTGAAATAAGCTCATTCGGTTCTAGGAATCAGTTGCTTTCCTACAAAGAATGTTGAGTGCTGCAAGTTCAAACTTTCCTTGTTAATGTAATCTGAAAAGATGCACAACTTAGTAGATTGGCCTCATTTCTAACGTAGTTTCTTTAGAAAAGAAACATCTTAAGTACCGAACACGGTACTGTGTGAAATAAGTTAATTCGTTTCTAGGAATCAGTTTAATTTCTACGAAGTAGGTTGAATGCAGCAAGTTCAAACTTTCCTTCTTAATGTAATCTCAAAAGATGGCCAAGTTAGAAGACTCGCCTCATTTGTAAAGTACTTTGTTGAGAAAACAAACATGTTCATTGCCGAACATTGTACTGTGTGAAATAAGCTCATTCGGTTCTAGGAATCAGTTGCTTTCCTACAAAGAAGGTTGAGTGCAGCAAGTTCAAAGGTTCCTTCTTAATGTAATCTGAAAAGATGCACAACTTAGTAGATTGGCCTCATTTCTAAAGTAGTTTGTTTAGAAAACAAACATCTTCATTACCAAACACTGTACTATGTGAAATGAGCTAGTTCGATTCTAGGAATAACTTGCTTTCCTACAAAGAAGGGTTGAGTGCAGCAACTTCAAACTTTCCTACTTTGTGTAATCTAAGAAGATGTACAAGTTACTGGATTCGCCTCATTTCTAAAGTAGTTTCTTTAGAAAAGAAACATCTTCAGTACCTAAGACTGTACTGTATGATATAAGTTAATTTGCTTCTAGGAATCAGTTTAACTTACAAGAAGAAGGTTGAGTGCAGCAAGTTCAAACTTTCCTTGTTACTGTAATCTCAAAAGATGGCCAAGTTAGAACATTCGCCTCATTTGTAAAGTACTTTGTTGAGAAAACAAACATCTTCATTGCCGAAAATTGTACTGTGTGAAATAAGCTCATTGGTTTCTAGGAATCAGTTGCTTTCCTACAAAGAAGGTTGAATGCAGCAAGTTCAAACTTTCCTTGTTAATGTAATCTAAAAAGATGGCGAAGTTAGTAGATTCCCCTCATTTGTAAAGTACTTTGTTGAGAAAACAAACATCTTCAATGCCGAACATTGTACAGTGTGAAATAAGCACATTCGGTTCTAGGAATAGGTTGCTTTCCTACAAAGAAGGTTGTGTGCAGCAAGTTCAAACTTTCCTTGTTAATGTAATCTAAAAGATGGCCAAGTTAGTAGATTCGCCTCATTTGTAAAGTAGTTTATTGAGAAAACAAACATCTTCATTGCGAACATTGTACTGTGTGAAATAAGCTCATTCGGTTCTAGGAATCAGTTGCTTTCCTACAAAGAAGGTTGAGTGCAGCAAGTTCAAACTTTCCTTGTTAATGTAATCTAAAAAGATGTACAAGTTAGTAGATTCGACTCATTTGTAAAGTAGTTTGTTGAGAAAACAAACATCTTCATTGCCGAACATTGTACTGTGTGAAATAAGCTCATTCGGTTCTAGGAATCAGTTGCTTTCCTACAAAGAAGGTTGAGTGCAGCAAGTTTCAAACTTCCTTGTTAATGTAATCTAAAAGATGCACAAGTTAGTAGATTGGCCTCATTTCTAAAGTAGTTTCTTTAGAAAAGCAACATCTTCAGTACCGAACACTGTATCGTGTGAAATAAGTTAATTCGGTTCTAGGAATCAGTTTAATTTCCTACAAAGAAGGTTGAGTGCAGCAAGTTCAAACATTCCTTGTTAATGTAATCTAAAAGATGGCCACGTTTGAAGATTTGCCTCATTTTAAAGTACTTTGTTGAGAAAACAAACATCTTCATTGCGAACATTGTACTGTGTGAAATAAGCTCATTCGGTTCTAGGAATCAGTTGCTCTCCTATAAAGAAGGTTGAGTTCAGCAAGTTCAAACTTTCCTTGTTAATGTAATCTAAAAAGATGGCCAAGTTAGTAGATTCGCCTCATTTATAAAGTAGTTTGTTTAGAAAACACACATCTTCATTTCCGAACACTGTACTATGTAAAATGAGCTAGTTCGATTCTAGGAATCACTTGCTTTGCTACAAAGAAGGTTGAGTGCAGCAAGTTAAAACTTTCCTACATTGTGTAATCTAACAAGATGTACAAGTTAGTGGATTAGCCTCATTTCTAAAGTAGTTTCTTTAGAAAAGAAACATCTTCAGTACCGAACACTGTACTGTGTGAAATAAGTTAATTCGGTTCTAGGAATCAGTTTAATTTCTACGAAGAAGGTTGAGTGCAGCAAGTTCAAACTTTCCTTGTTAATGTAATCTCAAAAAGATGGCCAAGTTAGAACATTCGCCTCATTTGTAAAGTACTTTGTTGAGAAAACAAACATCTTCATTGCGAACATTGTACTGTGTGAAATAAGCTCATTCGGTTCTAGGAATCAGTTGCTTTCCTACACAGAATGTTGAGTGCAGCAAATTCAAACTTTCCTTGTGAATGTAATCTAAAAAGATGGCCAAGTTAGTAGATTCGACTCATTTGTAAAGTAGTTTGTTGAGAAAATAAACATCTTCATTACCGAACATTGTACTGTGTGAAATAAGCTCATTCGGTTCTAGGAATCAGTTGCTTTCCTACAAAGAAGGTTGAGTGCAGCAAATTCAAACTTTCCTTGTTAATGTAATCTGAAAAGATGCACAAGGTCGTAGATTGGCCTCATTTCTAAAGTAGTTTCTTTAGAAAAGAAACATCTTCAGTACCGAACACTGTACTGTGTGAAATAAGTTAATTTGCTTCTAGGAATCAGTTTAATTTCTACGAAGAAGGTTGAGTGCAGCAAGTTCAAACTTTCCTTCTTAATGTGTATTCTAAAACGATGGCCAAGTTAGAAGATTCGCCCCATTTGTAAAGTACTTTGTTGAGAAAACAAACATCTTCATTGCCGAACATTGTACTGTGTGAAATAAGCTCATTCGGTTCTAGGAATCAGTTGCTTTCCTACAAAGAAGGTTGAGTGCAGCAAGTTCAAACTTTCCTTGTTAATGTAATCTAAAAAGATGGCCAAGTTAGTAGATTCGACTCATTTGTAAAGTAGTTTGTTGAGAAAACAAACATCTTCATTGCCGAACATTGTACTGTGTGAAATAAGCTCATTCGGTTCTAGGAAACAGTTGCTTTCCTACACAGAAGGTTGAGTGCAGCAAGTTCAAACTTTCCTTGTTAATGTAATCTGAAAACATGGCCAAGTAAGTAGATTCGACTCATTTGTAACGTAGTTTGTTGAGAAAACAAACATCTTCATTGCCGAACATTGTACTGTGTGAAATTAGCTCATTCGGTTCTAGGAATCAGTTGCTTTCCTACAAAGAAGTTTGAGTCCAGCAAGTTCAAACTTTCCTTGTTAATGTAATCTGAAAAGATGCACAAGGTCGTAGATTGGCCTCATTTCTAAAGGAGTTTCTTTAGAAAAGAAACATCTTCAATACCGAACACTGTACTGTGTGAAATAAGTTAATTCGCTTCTAGGAATCAGTTTAATTTCTACGAAGAAGGTTGAGTGCAGCAAGTTCAAACTTTCCTTCTTAATGTGTAATCTAAAAAGAGGGCCACGTTAGAAGATTCGCCCCATTTGTAAAGTACTTTGTTGAGAAAACAAACATCTTCATTGCCGAACATTGTACTGTGTGAAATAAGCTCATTTGGTTCTAGGAATCAGTTCCTTTCCTACAGAGAAGGTTGAGTGGAGCTAGTTCAAACTTTCCTTGTTAATGTAATCTGAAAAGATGCACAACGTAGTAGATTGGCCTCATTTCTAAAGTAGTTTCTTTAGAAAAGAAACATCATCAGTACCGAACACTGTACTGTGTAAAATAAGTTAATTCGCTTATAGGAATCAGTTTAATTTCTACGAAGAAGGTTGAGTGCAGCAAGTTCAAACTTTCCTTGTTAATGTAATCTAAAAAGATGGCCAAGTTAGAAGATTCGCCTCATTTGTAAAGTAGTTTGTTGAGAAAACAAACATCTTCATTGCCGAACATTGTACTGTGTGAAATAAGCTCATACGATTCTAGGAATCAGTTGCTTTCCTACAAAGAAGGTTGAGTGCAGCACGTTCAAACTTTCCTTGTTAATGTAATGTGAAAAGATGCACAACATAGTAGATTGGCCTCATTTCTAAAGTAGTTTCTTTAGAAAAGAAATATCTTCAGTACCGAACACTGTAGTGTGTCAAATAAGTTAATTAGCTTCTAGGAATCAGTTTAATTTCTTCTACAAAGAAGGTTGAGTACAGCAAGTTCAAACTTTCCTTGTTAATGTAATCTAAAAAGATGGCCAAGTTAGAAGATTCGCCTCATTTGTAAAAGTACTTTGTTGAGAAACCAAACAACTTCATTGTAGAACATTGTACTGTGTGAAATAAGCTCCATTCGGTTCTAGGAATCAGTTGCTTTCCTACAAAGAAGGTTGAGTGCAGCAAGTTCAAACTTTCCTTGTTAATGTAATCTAAAAAGATAGCCAAGTTAGTAGATTCGACTCATTTGTAAAGTACTTTGTTGAGAAAACAAACATCTTCATTGCCGAACATTGTACTGTGTGAAATGAGCTCATTCGGTTTTAGGAATCAGTTGCTTTCCTACAAAGAAGGTTGAGTGCCGCACGTTCAAACTTTCCTTGTTAATGTAGTGTGAAAAGATGCACAACATAGTAGATTGGCCTCATTTCTAAAGAAGTTTCTTTAGAAAAGAAACATCTTCAGTACCGAACACTGTACTGTGTGAAATAAGTTAATTAAGCTTCTAGGAATCAGTTTAATTTCTACGAAGAAGGTTGAGTGCAGCAAGTTCAAACTTTCCTTGTTAATGTAATGTAAAAAGGTGGCCATGTTAGAAGATTCGCCTCATTTGTAAAGTAGTTTGTTGAGAAAACAAACATCTTCATTGCCGAACATTGTACTGTGTGAAATAAGCTCATTCGGTTCTAGGAATCAGTTGCTTTCGTACAAAGAAGGTAGAGTGCAGCAAGTTCAAACTTTCCTTCTTAATGTAATCTAAAAAGATGTCCAAGTTAGTAGATTCGACTCATTTGTAACGTAGTTTGTTGAGAAAACAAACATCTTCATTGCCGAACATTGTACTGTGTGAAATAAGCTCATTCGGTTCTAGGAATCAGTTGCTTTCCTACAGAGAAGGTTGAGTGCAGCAAGTTCAAACTTTCCTTGTTAATGTAATCTGAAAAGATGCACAAGGTCGTAGATTGGCCCATTTCTAAAGTAGTTTCTTTAGAAAAGAAACATCTTCAGTACCGAACACTGTAGTGTGTGAAATGAGTTAATTCGCTTCTAGGAATCAGTTTAATTTCTCTGAAGAAGTTTGAGTGCAGCAAGTTCAAACTTTCCTTGTTAATGTAATCTCAAAAGATGGCCAAATTAGAACATTCGCCTCATTTGTGAAGTACTTTGTTGAGAAAACAAACATGTTCATTGCCTAACATTGTACTGTGTGAAATAAGCTCATTCGGTCCTAGGAATCAGTTGCTTTCCTACAGACAAGGTTGATTGCAGCAAGTTCAAACTTTCATTGTTAATGTAATCTGAAAAGATGTACAACGTAGTAGATTGGCCTCATTTCTAAAGTAGTTTCTTTAGAAAAGAAACATCTTCAATCCCTAACATTGTACTGTGTGAAATAAGTCAATTCGGCTTCTAGGAATCAGTTTAATTTCTACGAAGAAGTTTGAGTGCAGCAAGTTCCAACATTCCTTCTTAATGTAATCTAAAAATATGGCCAAGTCAGAAGATTCGACTCATTTGTAAAGTACTTTGTTGAGAAAACAAACATCTTCATTGCCGAACCTTGTAGTGTGTGAAATAAGCTCATTCGGTTCTACGAATCAGTTCCTTTCCTACAAAGAAGTTTGAATGCAGCAAGTTCAAACTTTCCTGGTTAATGTAATCTAAAAAGATGGCGAAGTTAGTAGATTCGCCTCATTTGTAAAGTACTTTGTTGAGAAAACAAACATCTTCATTGCCGAACATTGCACAGTGTGAAAAAAGCTCATTCGGTTCTAGGAATCAGTTGCTTTCCTACAAAGAAGGTTGAGAGCAGCAAGTTCAAACTTTCCTTGTTAATGTAATCTGAAAAGATGCACAACTTAGTAGATTGGCCTCATTTCTAAAGTAGTTTGTTTAGAAAACAAACATCTTCATTACCGAACACTGTACTATGTGAAATGAGCTAGTTCGATTCTAGGAATCACTTGCTTTCCTACGAAGAAGGTTGAGTGCCGCAAGTTCAAACTTTCCTACTTTGTGTAATCTAACAAGATGTACAAGTTAGTGGATTCGCCTCATTTCTAAAGTAGTTTCTGAGAAAAGAAACATCTTCAGTACCGAACACTGTACTGTGTGAAATAAGTTAATTAAGCTCTAGGAATCAGTTTAATTTCTACGAAGAAGGTTGAGTGCAGCAAGATCAAACCTTCCTTGTTAATGTAATCTCAAAAGATGGCCAAGTTAGAAGATTCGCCTCATTTGTAAAGTACTTTGTTGAGAAAACAAACATCTTCATTGCGAACATTGTACTGTGTGAAATAAGCTCATTCGGTTCTAGGAATCAGTTGCTTTCCTACAAAAAGAAGGTTGAGTGCAGCAAGTTCAAACTTTCCTTGTTAATGTAATCTAAAAAGATGGCCAAGTTAGTAGATTCGACTCATTTGTAAAGTAGTTTGTTGAGAAAACAAATATCTTCATTACCGAACATTGTACTGTGTGAAATAAGCTCATTCGGTTCTAGGAATCAGTTGCTTTCCTACAAAGAATGTTGAGTGCTGCAAGTTCAAACTTTCCTTGTTAATGTAATCTGAAAGATGCACAACTTAGTAGATTGGCCTCATTTCTAACGTAGTTTCTTTAGAAAAGAAACATCTTAAGTACCGAACACGGTACTGTGTGAAATAAGTTAATTCGTTTCTAGGAATCAGTTTAATTTCTACGAAGTAGGTTGAATGCAGCAAGTTCAAACTTTCCTTCTTAATGTAATCTCAAAAGATGGCCAAGTTAGAAGACTCGCCTCATTTGTAAAGTACTTTGTTGAGAAAACAAACATGTTCATTGCCGAACATTGTACTGTGTGAAATAAGCTCATTCGGTTCTAGGAATCAGTTGCTTTCCTACAAAGAAGGTTGAGTGCAGCAAGTTCAAAGGTTCCTTCTTAATGTAATCTGAAAAGATGCACAACTTAGTAGATTGGCCTCATTTCTAAAGTAGTTTGTTTAGAAAACAAACATCTTCATTACCAAACACTGTACTATGTGAAATGAGCTAGTTCGATTCTAGGAATAACTTGCTTTCCTACGAAGAAGGTTGAGTGCAGCAACTTCAAACTTTCCTACTTTGTGTAATCTAAGAAGATGTACAAGTTACTGGATTCGCCTCATTTCTAAAGTAGTTTCTTTAGAAAAGAAACATCTTCAGTACCTAAGACTGTACTGTATGATATAAGTTAATTTGCTTCTAGGAATCAGTTTAACTTCTACGAAGAAGGTTGAGTGCAGCAAGTTCAAACTTTCCTTGTTACTGTAATCTCAAAAGATGGCCAAGTTAGAACATTCGCCTCATTTGTAAAGTACTTTGTTGAGAAAACAAACATCTTCATTGCCGAAAATTGTACTGTGTGAAATAAGCTCATTCGGTTCTAGGAATCAGTTGCTTTCCTACAAAGAAGGTTGAATGCAGCAAGTTCAAACTTTCCTTGTTAATGTAATCTAAAAAGATGGCGAAGTTAGTAGATTCCCCTCATTTGTAAAGTACTTTGTTGAGAAAACAAACATCTTCAATGCCGAACATTGTACAGTGTGAAATAAGCACATTCGGTTCTAGGAATAGGTTGCTTTCCTACAAAGAAGGTTGTGTGCAGCAAGTTCAAACTTTCCTTGTTAATGTAATCTAAAAAGATGGCCAAGTTAGTAGATTCGCCTCATTTGTAAAGTAGTTTATTGAGAAAACAAACATCTTCATTGCCGAACATTGTACTGTGTGAAATAAGCTCATTCGGTTCTAGGAATTAGTTGCTTTCCTACAAAGAAGGTTGAGTGAAGCAAGTTCAAACTTTCCTTGTTAAGGTAATCTGAAAAGATGCACAACTTAGTAGATTGGCCTCATTTCTAAAGTAGTTTGTTTAGAAAACAAACATCTTCATTACCGAACACTGTACTATGTGAAATGAGCTAGTTTGATTCTGGGAATCACTTGCTTTCCTACGAAGAAGTTTGAGTGCCGCAAGTTCAAACTATCCTACTTTGTGTAATCTAACAAGATGTACAAGTTAGTGGATTCGCCTCATTTCTAAAGTAGTTTGCTTAGAAAAGAAACATCTTCAGTACCGAACACTGTACTGTGTGAAATAAGTTAATTCGCTTCTAGGAATCAGTTTAATTTCTACGAAGAACGTTGAGTGCAGCAATATCAAACTTTCCTTGTTAATGTAATCTCAAAAGATGGCCAAGTTAGAAGATTCGCCTCATTTGTAAAGTACTTTGTTGAGAAAACAAATATCTTCATTGCCGAACATTGTACTGTGTGAAATAAGCTCATTCGGTTCTAGGAATCAGTTGCTTTCCTACAAAGAAGGTTGAGTGCAGCAAGTTGAAACTTTCCTTGTTAATGTAATCTAAAAAGCTGGCGAAGTTAGTAGATTCGACTCATTCGTAAAGTAGTTTGTTGAGATAAGAAACATCTTCATTGCCGAACATTGTACTGTGTGAAATAAGCTCATTCGGTTCTAGGAATCAGTTGCTTTCCTACAATGAAGGTTGAGTGCAGGAAGTTCAAACTTTACTTGTTAATGTAATCTGATAAGATGCACAACGTAGTAGATTGGCCTCATTTCTAAAGTACTTTCTTTAGAAAAGAAACTTCTTCAGTACCAAACACTGTACTCTGTGAAATAAGTTAATTCACTTCTAGGAATCAGTTTAATTTCTACGAAGACGGTTGAGTGCAGGAAGTTCAAACTTTCCTCGTTAATATAATCTCAAAAGATGGCCAAGTTAGAAAATTCGCCTCATTTGTAAAGTACTTTGTTGAGAAAATAAATATCTTCATTGCCGAACATTGTACTGTGTGAAATAAGCTCATTCGGTTCTAGGAATCAGTTCCTTTGCTACAAAGAAGGTTGAGTGCAGCAAGTTGAAACTTTCCTTGTTAATGCAATCTGAAAAGATGCACAACGTAGTAGATTGGCCTCATTTCTAAAGTAGTTTCTTTAGAAAACAAACATCTTCATTACCGAACACTGTACTATGTGAAAGGAGCTAGTTCGATTCTATGAATCACTTGCTTTCCTACGAAGAAGATTGAGTGCAGCAAGTTCAAACTTTCCTACTTTGTGTAAACTAACAAGATGTACAAGTTAGTGGATTTGCCTCATTTCTTAAGTAGTTTCTTTAGAAAAGAAACATCTTCAGTACCGAACACTGTACTTTGTGAAATAAGTTAATTCGCTTCTAGGAATCAGTTTAATTTCTACGAAGAAGGTTGAGTGCAGCAAGTTCAAACTTTCCTTGTTAATGTAATCTCAAAAGATGTCCAAGTTAGAACATTCGCCTCATTTGTAAAGTACTTTGTTGAGAAAACAAACATCTTCATTGCCGAACATTGTACTGTGTGAAATAAGCTCATTCGGTTCTAGGAATCAGTTGCTTTACTACAAAGAAGGTTGAGTGCAGCAAGTTCAAACTTTCCTTGTTAATGTAATCTGAAAAGATGCACAATGTAGTAGATTGGGATCATTTCTAAAGTAGTTTCTTTAGAAAAGAAACATCTTCAGTACCGAACACTGTACTGTGTGAAATAAGTTAATTCGCTTCTAGGAATCAGTTTAATTTCTCTGAAGAAGGTTGAGTGCAGCAAGTTCAAACTTTCCTTGTTAATGTAATCTAAAAAGTTGGCCAAGTTAGTAGATTCGACTCATTTGTAAAGTAGTTTGTTGAGAAAACAAACATCTTCATTACCGAACATTGTACTGTGGGAAATAAGCTCATTCGGTTCTAGGAATCAGTTGCGTTACTACAAAGAAGGTTGAGTGCAGCAAGTTCAAACATTCCTTGTTAATGTATTCTGAAAAGATGCACAAGTAATAGATTGGCCTCATTTCTAACGTAGTTTCTTTAGAAAAGAAACATCTTCACTACCGAACACTGTACTGTGTGAAATAAGTTAATTCGCTTCTAGGAATCAGTTTAATTTCTACGAAGAAGGTTGAGTGCAGCAAGTTCAAACTTTCCTTGTTAATGTAATCTGAAAAGATGCACAACTTAGTAGATTGGCCTCATTTCTAAAGTAGTTTGTTTAGAAAACAAACATCTTCATTACCGAACACTGTACTATGTGAAATGAGCTAGTTCGATTCTAGGAATCACTTGCTTTCCTACGAAGAAGGTTGAGTGCCGCAAGTTCAAACTTTCCTACTTTGTGTAATCTAACAAGATGTACAAGTTAGTGGATTCGCCTCATTTCTAAAGTAGTTTCCTTAGAAAAGAAACATCTTCAGTACCGAACACTGTACTGTGTGAAATAAGTTAATTCGCTTCTAGGAATCAGTTTAATTTCTACGAAGAAGGTTGAGTGCAGCAAGATCAAACCTTCCTTGTTAATGTAATCTCAAAAGATGGCCAAGTTAGAAGATGCACCTCATTTGTAAAGTACTTTGTTGAGAAAACAAACATCTTCATTGCCGAACATTGTACTGTGTGAAATAAGCTCATTCGGTTCTAGGAATCAGTTGCTTTCCTACAAAGAAGGTTGAGGGCAGCAAGTTCAAACTTTCCTTGTTAATGTAATCTAAAAAATGGCCAAGTTAGTAGATTCGACTCATTTGTAAAGTAGTTTGTTGAGAAAACAAACATCTTCATTACCGAACATTGGACTGTGTGAAATAAGCTCATTCGGTTCTAGGAATCAGTTGCTTTCCTACAAAGAAGGTTGAGTGCAGCAAGTTCAAACTTTCCTTGTTAATGTAATCTGAAAAGATGCACAACTTAGTAGATTGGCCTCATTTGTAACATAGTTTCTTTAGAAAAGAAACATCTTAAGTACCGAACACGGTACTGTGTGAAATAAGTTAATTCGTTTCTAGGAATCAGTTTAATTTCTACGAAGTAGGTTGAATGCAGCAAGTTCAAACATTCCTTCTTAATGTAATCTCAAAAGATGGCCAAGTTAGAAGATTCGCCTCATTTGTAAAGTACGTTGTTGAGAAAACAAACATCTTCATTGCCGAACATTGTACTGTGTGAAATAAGCTCATTCGGTTCTAGGAATCAGTTGCTTTCCTACAAAGAAGGTTGAGTGCAGCAAGTTCAAACTTTCCTTGTTAATGTAATCTGAAAAGATGCACAACTTAGTAGATTGGCCTCATTTCTAAAGTAGTTTGGTTAGAAAACAAACAACGTCATTACCGAACAGTGTACTATGTGAAATGAGCTAGTTCGATTCTAGGAATCACTTGCTTTCCTACGAAGAAGGTTGAGTGCAGCAAGTTCAAACTTTCCTACATTGTGTAATCTAACAAGATGTACAAGTTAGTGGATTCGCCTCATTTCTAAAGTAGTTTCTTTAGAAAAGAAACATCTTCAGTACCGAACACTGTACTGTGTGAAATAAGTTAATTCGCTTCTAGGAATCAGTTTAACTTCTACGAAGAAGGTTGAGTGCAGCAAGTTCAAACTTTCCTTGTTAATGTAATCTCAAAAGATGGCCAAGTTAGAAGATTCGCCTCATTTGTAAAGTACTTTGTTGAGGAAACAAACATCTTCATTGCCGAACATTGTAATGTGTGAAATAAGCTCATTCAGTTCTAGGAATCAGTTGCTTTCGTACAAAGAAGGTTGAGTGCAGCAAATTCAAACTTTCCTTGTTAATGTAATCTAAAAAGATGGCCAAGTTAGTAGATTAAACTCATTCGTAAAGTAGTTTGTTGAGAAAACAAACATCTTCATTGCCGAACATTGTACTGTGTGAAATGAGCTCATTCGGTTCTAGGAATCAGTTGCTTTCCTACAAAGAAGGTTGAGTGCAGCAAGTTCAAACTTTCCTTGTTAATGTAATCTGAAAAGATGCACAACTTAGTAGATTGGCCTCATTGCTAAAGTAGTTTGTTTAGAAAACAAACAACTTCATTACTGAACCCTGTACTATGTGAAATGAGCTAGTTCGATTCTAGGAATCACTTGCTTTCCTACGAAGAAGGTTGAGTGCAGCAAGTTCAAACTTTCCTACTTTGTGTAATCTAACAAGATGTACAAGTTAGTGTATTCGCCTCATTTCTAAAGTAGTTTCTTTAGAAAAGAAACATCTTCAGTACCGAATACTGCACTGTGTGAAATAAGTTAATTCGCTTCTAGGAATCAGTTTAATTTCTACGAAGAAGGTTGAGTGCAGCAAGTTCAAACTTTCCTTGTTAATGTAATCTCAAAAGATGGCCAAGTTAGAAGATTCGCCTTATTTGTAAAGTACTTTGTTGAGGAAACAAACATCTTCATTGCCGAACATTGTACTGTGTGAAATAAGCTCATTCGGTTCTAGGAATCAGTTGCTTTCGTACAAAGAAGGTTGAGTGCAGCAAATTCAAACTTTCCTTGTTAATGTAATCTAAAAAGATGGCCAAGTTAGTAGATTCGACTCATTTGTAAAGTAGTTTGTTGAGAAAACAAACATCTTCATTGCCGAACATAGTACTTTGTGAAATAAGCTCATTCGGTTCTAGGAATCAGTTGCTTTCCTACAAATAAGGTTGAGTGCAGCAAGTTCAAACTTTCCTTGTTAATGTAATCTGAAAAGATGCACAATGTAGTAGATTGGCATCATTTCTAACGTAGTTTCTTTAGAAAAGAAACATCTTCAGTACCGAACACTGTACTGTGTGAAATAAGTTAATTCGCTTCTAGGAATCAGTTTAATTTCTACGAAGAAGGTTGAGTGCAGCAAGTTCAAACTTTCCTTGTTAATGTAATCTAAAAAGATGGCGAAGTTAGTAGATTCGCCTCATTTGTAAAGTACTTTGTTGAGAAAACAAACATCTTCATTGCCGTACATTGTACTGTGTGAAATAAGCTCATTCGGTTCTAGGAATCAATTGCTTTCCTACAAAGAAGGTTGAGTGCAGCAAGTTCAAACTTTCCTTGTTAATGTAATCTGAAAAGATGCACAACGTAGTAGATTGGCCTCATTTCTAAAGTAGTTTCTTTAGAACAGAAACATCTTCAGTAAAAACACTGTACTGTGTGAAATTTGTTCATTCGCTTCTAGGAATTAGTTTAATTTCTACGAAGAAGGTTGAGTGCAGCAAGTTCAAACTTTCCTTGTTAATGTAATCTCAAAAGATGGCCAAGTTAGAAGATTCACCTCATTTGTAAAGTACTTTGTTGAGAAAACAAACATCTTCATTGCTGAACATTGTACTGTGTGAAATAAGCTCATTTGGTTCTAGGAATCAGTTGCTTTCCTACAAAGAAGGTTGAGTGCAGCAAGTTCAAACTTTCCTTGTTAATGTAATCTAAAAAGATGGCCAAGTTAGTAGATTGGACTCATTTGTAAAGTAATTTGTTGAGAAAACAAACATCTTCATTGCCGAACATTGTACTGTGTGAAATAAGCTCATTCGGTTCTAGGAATCAGTTGCTTTCCTACAAAGAAGGTTGAGTGAAGCAAGTTCAAACTTTCCTTGTTAATGTAATCTGAAAAGATGCACAACGTAGTAGATTGGCCTCATTTCTAAAGTAGTTTCTTTAGAAAAGAAACATCTTCAGTACCGAACACTGTACTGTGTGAAGTAAGTTAATTCGCTTCTAGGAATCAGTTTAATTTCTACGAAGAAGGTTGAGTGCAGCAAGTTCAAACTTTCCTTGTTAATGTAATCGAAAAAGATGGCCAAGTTAGAAGATTCGCCTCATTTGTAAAGTACTTTGTTAAGAAAACATACATCTTCATTGCCGAACATTGTACTGTGTGAAATAAGCTCATTCGCTTCTAGGAATCAGTTGCTTTCCTACAGACAATGTTGAGTGCAGCAAGTTCAAACTTTCCTTGTTAATGTAATCTGAAATGATGCACAACTTAGTAGATTGGCCTCATTTCTAAAGTAGTTTGTTTAGAAAACAAACATCTTCATTACCGAACACTGTACTATGTGAAATGAGCTAGTTCGATTCTAGGAATCACTTGCTTTCCTACGAAGAAGGTTGAGTGCCGCAAGTTCAAACTTTCCTACTTTGTGTAATCTTACAAGATGTACAAGTTAGTGGATTGGCCTCATTTCTAAAGTAGTTTCCTTAGAAAAGAAACATCTTCAGTACCGAACACTGTACTGTGTGAAATAAGTTAATTCGCTTCTAGGAATCAGTTTAATTTCTACGAAGAAGGTTGAGTGCAGCAAGTTCAAACTTTCCTTGTTAATGTAATCTCAAAAGATGGCCAAGTTAGAACATTCGCCTCATTTGTAAAGTACTTTGTTGAGAAAACAAACATCTTCATTGCCGAACATTGTACTGTGTGAAATAAGCTCATTCGGTTCTAGGAATCAGTTGCTTTACTACAAAGAAGGTTGAGTGCAGCAAGTTCAAACTTTCCTTTTTAATGTAATCTGAAAAGATGCACAATGTAGTAGATTGGGATCATTTCTAAAGTAGTTTCTTTAGAAAAGAAACATCTTCAGTACCGAACACTGTACTGTGTGAAATAAGTTAATTCGCTTCTAGGAATCAGTTTAATTTCTACGAAGAAGGTTGAGTGCAGCAAGTTCAAACTTTCCTTGTTAATGTAATCTAAAAAGTTGGCCAAGTTAGTAGATTCGACTCATTTGTAAAGTAGTTTGTTGAGAAAACAAACATCTTCATTACCGAACATTGTACTGTGGGAAATAAGCTCATTCGGTTCTAGGAATCAGTTGCTTTACTACAAAGAAGGTTGAGTGCAGCAAGTTCAAACATTCCTTGTTAATGTATTCTGAAAAGATGCACAAGTAATAGATTGGCCTCATTTCTAACGTAGTTTCTTTAGAAAAGAAACATCTTCACTACCGAACACTGTACTGTGTGAAATAAGTTAATTCGCTTCTAGGAATCAGTTTAATTTCTACGAAGAAGGTTGAGTGCAGCAAGTTCAAACTTTCCTTGTTAATGTAATCTAAAAAGATGGCCAAGTTAGAAGATTCGCCTCATTTGTAACGTACTTTGTTGAGAAAACAAACATCTTCATTGCCGTACATTGTCCTGTGTGAAATAAGCTCATTCGGTTCTAGGAATCAGTTGCTTTCCTACAAAGAAGGTTGACTGCAGCAAGTTCAAACTTTCCTTGTTAATGTAATCTGAAAAGATGCACCACTTAGTAGATTGGCCTCATTTCTAAAGTAGTTTGTTTAGAAAACAAACATCTTCATTACCGAACACTGTGGTATGTGAAATGAGCTAGTTCGATTCTAGGAATCACTTGCTTTCCTACGAAGAAGGTTTAGTGCAGCAAGTTCAAACTTTCCTACTTTGTGTAATCTAAACAAGATATGCAAGTTAGTGTATTCGCCTCATTTCTAAAGTAGTTTCTTTAGAAAAGATACATCTTCAGTACCTAACACTGTACTGTGTGATATAAGTTAATTTGCTTCTAGGAATCAGTTTAACTTCTACGAAGAAGGTTGAGTGCAGCAAGTTCAAACTTTCCTTGTTAATGTAATCTCAAAAGATGGCCAAGTTAGAACATTCGCCTCATTTGTAAAGTACTTTGTATAGAAAAACAAACATCTTCATTGCCGAACATTGTACTATGTGAAATAAGCTCATTCGGTTCTAGGAATCAGTTCCTTTCCTACAAAGAAGGTTGAATGCAGCAAGTTCAAACTTTCCTTGTTAATGTAATCTAAAAAGATGGCGAAGTTAGTAGATTCGCCTCATTTGTAAAGTACTTTGTTGAGAAAACAAACATCTTTATTGCCGAACATTGTACAGTGTGAAATAAGCTCATTCGGTTCTAGGAATCAGTTGCTTTCCTACAAAGAAGGTTGAGAGCAGCAAGTTCAAACTTTCCTTGTTAATGTAATCTGAAAAGATGCACAACTTAGTAGATTGGCCTCATTTCTAAAGTAGTTTGTTTAGAAAACAAACATCTTCATTACCGAACACTGTACTATGTGAAATGAGCTAGTTCGATTCTAGGAATCACTTGCTTTCCTACGAAGAAGGTTGAGTGCCGCAAGTTCAAACTTTCCTACTTTGTGTAATCTAACAAGATGTACAAGTTAGTGGATTCGCCTCATTTCTAAAGTAGTTTCCTTAGAAAAGAAACATCTTCAGTACCGAACACTGTACTGTGTGAAATAAGTTAATTCGCTTCTAGGAATCAGTTTAATTTCTACGAAGAAGGTTGAGTGCAGCAAGATCAAACCTTCCTTGTTAATGTAATCTCAAAAGATGGCCAAGTTAGAAGATGCACCTCATTTGTAAAGTACTTTGTTGAGAAAACAAACATCTTCATTGCCGAACATTGTACTGTGTGAAATAAGCTCATTCGGTTCTAGGAATCAGTTGCTTTCCTACAAAGAAGGTTGAGGGCAGCAAGTTCAAACTTTCCTTGTTAATGTAATCTAAAAAATGGCCAAGTTAGTAGATTCGACTCATTTGTAAAGTAGTTTGTTGAGAAAACAAACATCTTCATTACCGAACATTGTACTGTGTGAAATAAGCTCATTCGGTTCTAGGAATCAGTTGCTTTCCTACAAAGAAGGTTGAGTGCAGCAAGTTCAAACTTTCCTTGTTAATGTAATCTCAAAAGATGGCCAAGTTAGAAGATTCACCTCATTTGTAAAGTACTTTGTTGAGAAAACAAACATCTTCATTGCTGAACATTGTACTGTGTGAAATAAGCTCATTTGGTTCTAGGAATCAGTTGCTTTCCTACAAAGAAGGTTGAGTGCAGCAAGTTCAAACTTTCCTTGTTAATGTAATCTAAAAAGATGGCCAAGTTAGTAGATTGGACTCATTTGTAAAGTAATTTGTTGAGAAAACAAACATCTTCATTGCCGAACATTGTACTGTGTGAAATAAGCTCATTCGGTTCTAGGAATCATTTGCTTTCCTACAAAGAAGGTTGAGTGAAGCAAGTTCAAACTTTCCTTGTTAATGTAATCTGAAAAGATGCACAATGTAGTAGATTGGCATCATTTCTAAAGTAGTTTCTTTAGAAAAGAAACATCTTCAGTACAGCAAGTTCAAACACTGTACTGTGTGAAATAAGTTAATTAATCTTCTTCTAGGAATCAGTTTAATTTCTACTGAAGAAGGTTGAGTGCAGCAAGTTCAAACTTTCCTTGTTAATGTAATCTAAAAAGATGGCCAAGTTAGAAGATTCGCCTCATTTGTAAAGTACTTTGTTGAGAAAAGAAAACAAACATCTTCATTGCCGAACATTGTACTGTGTGAAATAAGCTCATTCGGTTCTAGGAATCAATTGCTTTCCTACAAAGAAGGTTGAGTGCAGCAAGTTCAAACTTTCCTTGTTAATGTAATCTGAAAAGATGCACAACTTAGTAGATTGGCCTCATTTCTAAAGTAGTTTCTTTAGAAAACAAACATCTTCAGTAAAAAACACTGTACTGTGTGAAATGAGTTCATTCAATTCTAGGAATCAGTTTAATTTCCTCTGAAGAAGGTTGAGTGCAGCAAGTTCAAACTTTCCTACTTTAATGTAATCTCACAAGATGCCAAGTTAGAAGATTGGCCTCATTTCTAAAGTAGTTTGTTTAGAAAACAAACATCTTCATTGCTGAACATTGTACTGTGTGAAATAAGCTCATTTGGTTCTAGGAATCAGTTTAATTTCTACGAAGAAGGTTGAGTGCAGCAAGTTCAAACTTTCCTTGTTAATGTAATCTAAAAGATGGCCAAGTAGTAATTTTTAGAACATTCGACTCATTTGTAAAGTACTTTGTTGAGAAAACAAACATCTTCATTGCATTTCGAACATTGTACTGTGTGAAATAAGCTCATTTGGTTCTAGGAATCAGTTGCTTTCCTACAAAGAAGGTTGAGTGCAGCAAGTTCAAACTTTCCTTGTTAATGTAATCTGAAAAAGATGCACAAGTTAGTAGATTGGCCTCATTTTCTAAAGTAGTTTCTTTAGAAAGAAACATCTTCATTACCGAACACTGTACTGTGTGAAATAAGTTAATTCGGTTCTAGGAATCAGTTTAATTTCTACAAAGAAGGTTGAGTGCAGCAAGTTCAAACTTTCCTTGTTAATGTAATCTGAAAAAGATGCACAAGTTAGTAGATTCGCCTCATTTGTAAAGTAGTTTGTTGAGAAAACAAACATCTTCATTACCGAACATTGTACTGTGTGAAATAAGCTCATTCGGTTCTAGGAATCAGTTGCTTTCCTACAAAGAAGGTTGAGTGCAGCAAGTTCAAACTTTCCTTGTTAATGTAATCTGAAAAGATGCACAAGTTAGTAGATTGGCCTCATTTCTAAAGTAGTTTGTTTAGAAAAGAAACATCTTCATTACCAAGAACACTGTACTGTGTGAAATAAGTTAATTTGGTTCTAGGAATCAGTTTAATTTCTACGAAGAAGGTTGAGAGGTTGAGTGCAACAAGTTCAAACTTTCCTTGTTAATGTAATCTAAAAAGATGGCCAAGTTAGAAGATTCGCCTCATTTGTAAAGTAGTTTGTTGAGAAAACAAACATCTTCATTGCGAACATTGTACTGTGTGTGAAATAAGCTCATTCGGTTCTAGGAATCAGTTGCTTTCCTACAAAGAAGGTTGAGTGCAGCAAGTTCAAACTTTCCTTGTTAATGTAATCTGAAAAGATGCACAACTTAGTAGAGTGGCCTCATTTCTAAAGTAGTTTGTTTAGAAAACAAACATCTTCATTACCGAACACTGTACTATGTGAAATGAGCTAGTTCGATTCTAGGAATCACTTGCTTTCCTACGAAGAAGGTTGAGAGCAGGAAGTTCAAACTTTCCTACTTTGTGTAATCTAACAAGATATACAAGTTAGTAGATTCGCCTCATTTCTAAAGTAGTTTCTTTAGAAAAGAAACATCATCAGTACCGAACACTGTACTGTGTGAAATAAGTTAATTTGCTTCTAGGAATCAGTTGCTTTCCTACAAAGAAGGTTGAGTGCAGCAAGTTCAAACTTTCCTTGTTAATGTAATCTCAAAAGATGGCCAAGGTAGAAGATTCGCCTCATTTGTAAAGTAGTTTGTTTAGAAAACAAACATCTTCATTACGAACATTGTACTGTGAAATAAGCTCATTCGGTTCTAGGAATCAGTTGCTTTCCTACAAAGAAGGTTGAGTGCAGCAAGTTCAAACTTTCCTTGTTAATGTAATCTAAAAAGATGGCCAAGTTAGTAGATTCACCTCATTTGTAAAGTAGTTTGTTGAGAAAACAAACATCTTCATTGCCGAACATTGTACTGTGTGAAATAAGCTCATTCGGTTCTAGGAATCAGTTGCTTTCCTACAAAGAAGGTTGAGTGCAGCAAGTTCAAACTTTCCTTGTTAATGTAATCTAAAAAGATGCACAACTTAGTAGATTGGCCTCATTTCTAAAGTAGTTTGTTTAGAAAACAAACATCTTCATTACCGAACACTGTACTATGTGAAATGAGCTAGTTCGGTTCTAGGAATCACTTGCTTTCCTACGAAGAAGGTTGAGTGCAGCAAGTTCAAACTTTCCTAGGTTGTGTAATGTAACAAGACGTACAAGTTAGTGGATTCTCGTCATTTCTCAAGTTGTTTCTTTAGAAAAGAAACATCTTCAGTACCGAACACTGTACTGTGTGAAATAAGTTAATTCGCTTCTTGGAATCAGTTTAATTTCTACGAAGATGGTTGAGTGCAGCAAGTTCAAAATTTCCTTGTTAATGTAATCTCAAAAGATGGCCAAGTTAGAAGATGCACCTCATTTGTAAAGTACTTTGTTGTTGAGAAAACAAACATCTTCATTGCCGAACATTGTACTGTGTGAAATAAGCTCATTCGGTTCTAGGAATCAGTTGCTTTCCTACAAAGAAGGTTGAGTGCAGCAAGTTCAAACTTTCCTTGTTAATGTAATCTAAAAAATGGCCAAGTTAGTAGATTGGACTCATTTGTAAAGTAGTTTGTTGAGAAAACAAACATCTTCATTACCGAACATTGTACTGTGTGAAATAAGCTCATTCGGTTCTAGGAATCAGTTGCTTTCCTACAAAGAAGGTTGAGTGCAGCAAGTTCAAACTTTCCTTGTTAATGTAATCTCAAAAGATGGCCAAGTTAGAAGATTGGCCTCATTTGTAAAGTAGTTTGTTGAGAAAACAAACATCTTCATTGCTGAACATTGTACTGTGTGAAATAAGCACCTCATTTGGTTCTAGGAATCAGTTGCTTTCCTACAAAGAAGGTTGAGTGCAGCAAGTTCAAACTTTCCTTGTTAATGTAATCTAAAAAGATGGCCAAGTTAGTAGATTCGCCTCATTTGTAAAGTAGTTTGTTGAGAAAACAAACATCTTCATTGCCGAACATTGTACTGTGTGAAATAAGCTCATTCGGTTCTAGGAATCATTTGCTTTCCTACAAAGAAGGTTGAGTGCAGCAAGTTCAAACTTTCCTTGTTAATGTAATCTAAAAAGATGCACAAGTTAGTAGATTGGCCTCATTTCTAAAGTAGTTTCTTGAGAAAACAAACATCTTCATTGCCGAACATTGTACTGTGTGAAATAAGCTAATTCGGTTCTAGGAATCAGTTTAATTTCTACAAAAGAAGGTTGAGTGCAGCAAGTTCAAACTTTCCTTGTTAATGTAATCTAAAAAGATGGCCAAGTTAGAAGATTCGCCTCATTTCTAAAGTAGTTTGTTGAGAAAACAAACATCTTCATTGCCGAACATTGTACTGTGTGAAATAAGCTCATTCGGTTCTAGGAATCAGTTGCTTTCCTACAAAAGAAGGTTGAGTGCAGCAAGTTCAAACTTTCCTTGTTAATGTAATCTAACAAGATGTACAAGTTAGTAGATTGGCCTCATTTCTAAAGTAGTTTCTTGAGAAAACAAACATCTTCATTGCCGAACATTGTACTGTGTGAAATAAGTTAATTCGGTTCTAGGAATCAGTTTGCTTTTCTACAAAGAAGGTTGAGTGCAGCAAGTTCAAACTTTCCTTGTTAATGTAATCTAAAAAGATGTACAAGTTAGTAGATTCGCCTCATTTGTAAAAGTAGTTTGTTGAGAAAACAAACATCTTCATTGCCGAACATTGTACTGTGTGAAATAAGCTCATTCGGTTTCTAGGAATCAGTTGCTTTCCTACAAAGAAGGTTGAGTGCAGCAAGTTCAAACTTTCCTTGTTAATGTAATCTAAAAAGATGCACAAGTTAGTAGATTGGCCTCATTTCTAAAGTAGTTTGTTGAGAAAACAAACATCTTCATTGCGAACATTGTACTGTGTGAAATAAGCTCATTCGGTTCTAGGAATCACTTGCTTTCCTACAAAGAAGGTTGAGTGCAGCAAGTTCAAACTTTCCTTGTTTGTGTAATCTAACAAGATGTACAAGTTAGTGGATTGGCCTCATTTCTAAAGTAGTTTCCTTAGAAAAGAAACATCTTCAGTACCGAACACTGTACTGTGTGAAATAAGTTAATTCGCTTCTAGGAGTCAGTTTAATTTCTACGAAGAAGGTTGAGTGCAGCAAGTTCAAACTTTCCTTGTTAATGTAATCTCAAAAGATGGCCAAGTTAGAAGATTCGCCTCATTTGTAAAGTACTTTGTTGAGAAAACAAACATCTTCATTGCCGAACATTGTACTGTGTGAAATAAGCTTATTTGGTTCTAGGAATCAGTTGCTTTCCTACAGGGAAGGTTGAGTGCAGCAAGTTCAAACTTTCCTTGTTAATGTAATCTAAAAAGATGGCCAAGTTAGTAGATTGACTCATTTGTAAAGTAGTTTGTTGAAAACAAACATCTTCATTACGAACATTGTACTGTGTGAAATAAGCTCATTCGGTTCTAGGAATCAGTTGCTTTCCTACAAAGAAGGTTGAGTGCAGCAAGTTCAAACTTTCCTTGTTAATGTAATCTAAAAAGATGCACAACTTAGTAGATTGGCCTCATTTCTAAAGTATTTTCTTTAGAAAAGAAACATCTTCAGTACGAACACTGTACTGTGTGAAATAAGTTAATTCGTTTCTAGGAATCAGTTTAATTTCTACGAAGTAGGTTGAATGCAGCAAGTTCAAACTTTCCTTCTTAATGTAATCTCAAAAGATGGCCAAGTTAGAAGATTCGCCTCATTTGTAAAGTACTTTGTTGAGAAAACAAACATCTTCATTGCCGAACATTGTACTGTGTGAAATAAGCTTATTTGGTTCTAGGAATCAGTTGCTTTCCTACAGGGAAGGTTGAGTGCAGCAAGTTCAAACTTTCCTTGTTAATGTAATCTAAAAAGATGGCCAAGTTAGTAGATTCGACTCATTTGTAAAGTAGTTTGTTGAGAAAACAAACATCTTCATTACCGAACATTGTACTGTGTGAAATAAGCTCATTCGGTTCTAGGAATCAGTTGCTTTCCTACAAAGAAGGTTGAGTGCAGCAAGTTCAAACTTTCCTTGTTAATGTAATCTGAAAAGATGCACAACTTAGTAGATTGGCCTCATTTCTAAAGTAGTTTGGTTAGAAAACAAACAACGTCATTACTGAACAGTGTACTATGTGAAATGAGCTAGTTCGATTCTAGGAATCACTTGCTTTCCTACGAAGAAGGTTGAGTGCAGCAAGTTCAAACTTTCCATTGTTAATGTAATCTAACAAGATGTACAAGTTAGTGGATTCGCCTCATTTCTAAAGTAGTTTCTTTGAGAAAGAAACATCTTCATTGCCGAACACTGTACTGTGTGAAATAAGTTAATTCGGTTCTAGGAATCAGTTTGCTTTCCTACAAAGAAGGTTGAGTGCAGCAAGTTCAAACTTTCCTTGTTAATGTAATCTCAAAAGATGGCCAAGTTAGAAGATTCGCCTCATTTGTAAAGTACTTTGTTGAGGAAACAAACATCTTCATTGCCGAACATTGTAGTGTGTGTGAAATAAGCTCATTCAGTTCTAGGAATCAGTTGCTTTCTCTACAAAAGAAGGTTGAGTGCAGCAAGTTCAAACTTTCCTTGTTAATGTAATCTAAAAAGATGGCCAAGTTAGTAGATTGGCCTCATTTCTAAAGTAGTTTGTTGAGAAAACAAACATCTTCATTGCCGAACATTGTACTGTGTGAAATGAGCTCATTCGGTTCTAGGAATCAGTTGCTTTCATACAAAGAAGGTTGAGTGCAGCAAGTTCAAACTTTCCTTTTTAATGTAATCTGAAAAGATGCACAACTTAGTACATTGGCCTCATTTCTAAAGTAGTTTCTTTAGAAAACAAACATCTTCATTACTGAACCCTGTACTATGTGAAATGAGCTAGTTCGATTCTACGAATCACTTGCTTTCCTACGAAGAAGGTTGAGTGCAGCAAGTTCAAACTTTCCTACTTTGTGTAATCTAACAAGATGTACAAGTTAGTGTATTCGCCTCATTTCTAAAGTAGTTTCTTTAGAAAAGAAACATCTTCAGTACCGAACACTGCACTGTGTGAAATAAGTTAATTCGCTTCTAGGAATCAGTTTAATTTCTACGAAGAAGGTTGAGTGCAGCAAGTTCAAACTTTCCTTGTTAATGTAATCTCAAAAGATGGCCAAGTTAGAAGATTCGCCTTATTTGTAAAGTACTTTGTTGAGGAAACAAACATCTTCATTGCCGAACATTGTACTGTGTGAAATAAGCTCATTCGGTTCTAGGAATCAGTTGCTTTCGTACAAAGAAGGTTGAGTGCAGCAAATTCAAACTTTCCTTGTTAATGTAATCTAAAAAGATGGCCAAGTTAGTAGATTCGACTCATTTGTAAAGTAGTTTGTTGAGAAAACAAACATCTTCATTGCCGAACATAGTACTTTGTGAAATAAGCTCATTCGGTTCTAGGAATCAGTTGCTTTCCTACAAATAAGGTTGAGTGCAGCAAGTTCAAACTTTCCTTGTTAATGTAATCTGAAAAGATGCACAATGTAGTAGATTGGCATCATTTCTAACGTAGTTTCTTTGAAAAGAAACATCTTCATTACCGAACACTGTACTGTGTGAAATAAGTTAATTCGGTTCTAGGAATCAGTTTAATTTCTACAAAGAAGGTTGAGTGCAGCAAGTTCAAACTTTCCTTGTTAATGTAATCTAAAAGATGGCCAAGTTAGTAGATTCGCCTCATTTGTAAAGTACTTTGTTGAGAAAACAAACATCTTCATTGCCGCATACATTGTACTGTGTGAAATAAGCTCATTCGGTTCTAGGAATCAATTGCTTTCCTACAAAGAAGGTTGAGTGCAGCAAGTTCAAACTTTCCTTGTTAATGTAATCTAAAAAGATGCACAACGTTAGTAGATTGGCCTCATTTCTAAAGTAGTTTCTTTAGAAAAGAAACATCTTCAGTAAAAACACTGTACTGTGTGAAATTTGTTCATTCGGTTCTAGGAATCAGTTTAATTTCTACAAAAGAAGGTTGAGTGCAGCAAGTTCAAACTTTCCTTGTTAATGTAATCTCAAAAGATGGCCAAGTTAGAAGATTGGCCTCATTTGTAAAGTACTTTGTTGAGAAAACAAACATCTTCATTGCTGAACATTGTACTGTGTGAAATAAGCTCATTTGGTTCTAGGAATCAGTTGCTTTCCTACAAAGAAGGTTGAGTGCAGCAAGTTCAAACTTTCCTTGTTAATGTAATCTAAAAGATGGCCAAGTTAGTAGATTCGCCTCATTTCTAAAGTAATTTGTTGAGAAAACAAACATCTTCATTGCCGAACATTGTACTGTGTGAAATAAGCTCATTCGGTTCTAGGAATCAGTTGCTTTCCTACAAAGAAGGTTGAGTGCAGCAAGTTCAAACTTTCCTTGTTAATGTAATCTAAAAAGATGCACAGTTAGTAGATTGGCCTCATTTCTAAAGTAGTTTCTTGAGAAAACAAACATCTTCATTACCGAACACTGTACTGTGTGAAATAAGCTAATTCGGTTCTAGGAATCAGTTGCTTTTTCTACAAAAGAAGGTTGAGTGCAGCAAGTTCAAACTTTCCTTGTTAATGTAATCTAAAAGATGGCCAAGTTAGAAGATTCGCCTCATTTGTAAAGTAGTTTGTTGACAAAACAAACATCTTCATTGCCGAACATTGTACTGTGTGAAATAAGCTCATTCGGTTCTAGGAATCAGTTGCTTTCCTACAAAGAAGGTTGAGTGCAGCAAGTTCAAACTTTCCTTGTTAATGTAATCTGAGAAGATGCACAACGTAGTAGATTGGCCTCATTTCTAAAGTAGTTTCTTTAGAAAACAAACATCTTCAGTACTGAACACTGTACTGTGTGAAATAAGTTAATTCGGTTCTAGGAATCAGTTTAATTTCAAAGAAGGTTGAGTGCAGCAAGTTCAAACTTTCCTTGTTAATGTAATCTAAAAAGATGGCCAAGTTAGAAGATTCGCCTCATTTCTAAAGTACTTTGTTGAGAAAACAAACATCTTCATTGCCTAACATTGTACTGTGTGAAATAAGCTCATTCGGTTCTAGGAATCAGTTGCTTTCCTGCAAAGAAGGTTGAGTGCAGCAAGTTCAAACTTTCCTTGTTAATGTAATCTGAAAAGATGCACAAGTTAGTATATTGGCCTCATTTCTAAAGTAGTTTGTTGAGAAAACAAACATCTTCATTACCGAACACTGTACTATGTGTAATGAGCTAGTTCGGTTCTAGGAATCACTTGCTTTCCTACAAAGAAGGTTGAGTGCAGCAAGTTCAAACTTTCCTTGTTTGTGTGTAATCTAACAAGATGTACAAGTTAGTAGATTCGCCTCATTTCTAAAGTAGTTTCTTTGAAAAAGAAACATCTTCAGTACCTAAGACTGTACTTTGTGATGAATAAGTTAATTTGGTTCTAGGAATCAGTTTGCTTTCCTACAAAGAAGGTTGAGTGCAGCAAGTTCAAACTTTCCTTGTTAATGTAATCTCAAAAGATGGCCAAGTTAGAAGATTTCGCCTCATTTGTAAAGTAGTTTGTTGACAAAACAAACATCTTCATTGCCGAACATTGTACTGTGTGAAAAAGCTAATTCGGTTCTAGGAATCAGTTGCTTTCCTACAAAGAAGGTTGAGTGCAGCAAGTTCAAACTTTCCTTGTTAATGTAATCTAAAAAGATGGCCAAGTTAGTAGATTCGCCTCATTTGTAAAGTAGTTAGTTGTTGAGAAAACAAACATCTTCATTGCCGAACATTGTACAGTGTGAAATAAGCTCATTCGGTTCTAGGAATCAGTTGCTTTCCTACAAAAGAAGGTTGAGTGCAGCAAGTTCAAACTTTCCTTGTTAATGTAATCTGAAAAGATGCACAAGTTAGTAGATTGGCCTCATTTCTAAAGTAGTTTCTTTAGAAAAGAAACATCTTCAGTAAAAACACTGTACTGTGTGAAATTTGTTCATTCGCTTCTAGGAATCAGTTTAATTTCTACGAAGAAGGTTGAGTGCAGCAAGTTCAAACTTTCCTTGTTAATGTAATCTCAAAAGATGGCCAAGTTAGAAGATTCACCTCATTTGTAAAGTACTTTGTTGACAAAACAAACATCTTCATTGCTGAACATTGTACTGTGTGGAAAAAGCTCATTTGGTTCTAGGAATCAGTTGCTTTCCTACAAAGAAGGTTGAGTGCAGCAAGTTCAAACTTTCCTTGTTAATGTAATCTAAAAAGATGGCCAAGTTAGTAGATTGGACTCATTTAAAAGTAATTTGTTGAGAAAACAAACATCTTCATTGCCGAACATTGTACAGTGTGAAATAAGCTCATTCGGTTCTAGGAATCAGTTGCTTTCCTACAAAGAAGGTTGAGTGAAGCAAGTTCAAACTTTCCTTGTTAATGTAATCTGAAAAGATGCACAACGTAGTAGATTGGCCTCATTTCTAAAGTAGTTTCTTTAGAAAAGAAACATCTTCAGTAAAAAACTGTACTGTGTGAAATTTGTTCATTCGGTTCTAGGAATCAGTTTAATTTCTACGAAGAAGGTTGAGTGCAGCAAGTTCAAACTTTCCTTGTTAATGTAATCTAAAAAGATGGCCAAGTTAGAAGATTCGCCTCATTTGTAAAGTGCTTTGTTGACAAAACAAACATCTTCATTGCCGAACATTGTACTGTGTGAAATAAGCTCATTCGGTTCTAGGAATCAGTTGCTTTCCTACAAAGAAGGTTGAGGGCAGCAAGTTCAAACTTTCCTTGTTAATGTAATCTGAGAAGATGCACAACGTAGTAGATTGGCCTCATTTCTAAAGTAGTTTCCTTAGAAAAGAAACATCTTCAGTACCGAACACTATACTGTGTGAAATAAGTTAATTCGCTTCTAGGAGTCAGTTTAATTTCTACGAAGAAGGTTGAGTGCAGCAAGTTCAAACTTTCCTTGTTAATGTAATCTCAAAAGATGGCCAAGTTAGAAGATTCGCCTCATTTGTAAAGTACTTTGTTGAGAAAACAAACATCTTCATTGCCGAACATTGTACTGTGTGAAATAAGCTCATTCGGTTCTAGGAATCAGTTGCTTTCCTGCAAAGAAGGTTGAGTGCAGCAAGTTCAAACGTTCCTTGTTAATGTAATCTGAAAAGATGCACAACTTAGTATATTGGCCTCATTTCTAAAGTAGTTTGTTTAGAAAACAAACATCTTCATTACCGAACACTGTACTATGTGTAATGAGCTAGTTCGATTCTAGGAATCACTTGCTTTCCTACGAAGAAGGTTGAGTGCAGCAACTTCAAACTTTCCTACTTTGTGTAATCTAACAAGATGTACAAGTTACTGGATTCGCCTCATTTCTAAAGTAGTTTCTTTAGAAAAGAAACATCTTCAGTACCTAAGACTGTACTGTATGATATAAGTTAATTTGCTTCTAGGAATCAGTTTAACTTCTACGAAGAAGGTTGAGTGCAGCAAGTTCAAACTTTCCTTGTTAATGTAATCTCAAAAGATGGCCAAGTTAGAACATTCGCCTCATTTGTAAAGTGCTTTGTTGACAAAACAAACTTCTTCATTGCCGAACATTGTACTGTGTGAAAAAAGCTCATTCGGTTCTAGGAATCAGTTGCTTTCCTACAAAGAAGGTTGAGTGCAGCAACTTCAAACTTTCCTTGTTAATGTCATCTGAAAAGATGGCCAAGTTGGTAGATTCGACTCATTTGTAAACTAGTTGTTGAGAAAACAAACATCTTCATTGCCGAACATTGTACAGTGTGAAATAAGCTCATTCGGTTCTAGGAATCAGTTGCTTTCCTACAAAGAAGGTTGAGTGAAGCAAGTTCAAACTTTCCTTGTTAATGTAATCTGAAAAGATGCACAACGTAGTAGATTGGCCTCATTTCTAAAGTAGTTTCTTTAGAAAAGAAACATCTTCAGTAAAAACACTGTACTGTGTGAAATTTGTTCATTCGCTTCTAGGAATCAGTTTAATTTCTACGAAGAAGGTTGAGTGCAGCAAGTTCAAACTTTCCTTGTTAATGTAATCTCAAAAGATGGCCAAGTTAGAACATTCGCCTCATTTGTAAAGTGCTTTGTTGACAAAACAAACTTCTTCATTGCCGAACATTGTACTGTGTGGAAAAAGCTCATTCGGTTCTAGGAATCAGTTGCTTTCCTACAAAGAAGGTTGAGTGCAGCAACTTCAAACTTTCCTTGTTAATGTCATCTGAAAAGATGGCCAAGTTGGTAGATTCGACTCATTTGTAAACTAGTTGTTGAGAAAACAAACATCTTCATTGCCGAACATTGTACAGTGTGAAATAAGCTCATTCGGTTCTAGGAATCAGTTGCTTTCCTACAAAGAAGGTTGAGTGAAGCAAGTTCAAACTTTCCTTGTTAATGTAATCTGAAAAGATGCACAACGTAGTAGATTGGCCTCATTTCTAAAGTAGTTTCTTTAGAAAAGAAACATCTTCAGTAAAAACACTGTACTGTGTGAAATTTGTTCATTCGCTACTAGGAATCAGTTTAATTTCTACGAAGAAGGTTGAGTGCAGCAAGTTCAAACTTTCCTTGTTAATGTAATCTAAAGAGATGGCCAAGTTAGAAGATTCGCCTCATTTGTAAAGTGCTTTGTTGACAAAACAAACATCTTCATTGCCGAACATTGTACTGTGTGAAATAAGCTCATTCGGTTCGAGGAATCAGTTGCTTTCCTACAAAGAAGGTTGAGGGCAGCAAGTTCAAACTTTCCTTGTTAATGTAATCTGAGAAGATGCACAACGTAGTAGATTGGCCTCATTTCTAAAGTAGTTTCTTTAGAAAAGAAACATCTTCAGTACCGAACACTATACTGTGTGAAATTAGTTCATTCGCTTCTAGGAATGACTTTAATTTCTACGAAGAAGGTTGCGTGCAGCAAGTTCAAACTTTCCTTGTTAATGTAATCTAAAAAGATGGCCAAGTTAGAAAATTCGCCTCA
Organism: Orientallactaga sibirica; assembly: GCA_036365145.1. Classification (NCBI taxonomy): domain Eukaryota; kingdom Metazoa; phylum Chordata; class Mammalia; order Rodentia; family Dipodidae; genus Orientallactaga; species Orientallactaga sibirica. The sequence continues at coordinate 137,679 of JAEOAD010001129.1, forward strand.
TTTGTAAAGTACTTTGTTAAGAAAACATACATCTTCATTGCCGAACATTGTACTGTGTGAAATAAGCTCATTCGGTTCTAGGAATCAGTTGCTTTCCTACAAAGAATGTTGAGTGCAGCAAGTTCAAACTTTCCTTGTTAATGTAATCTGAAATGATGCACAACTTAGTAGATTGGCCTCATTTCTAAAGTAGTTTGTTTAGAAAACAAACATCTTCATTACCGAACACTGTACTATGTGAAATGAGCTAGTTCGATTCTAGGAATCACTTGCTTTCCTACGAAGAAGGTTGAGTGCAGCAATTTCAAACTTTCCTACTTTGTGTAATCTAACAAGATGTACAAGTTAGTGTATTCGCCTCATTTCTAAAGAAGTTTCTTTAGAAAAGAAACATCTTCAGTACCGAACACTGTACTGTGTGAAATAAGTTAATTTGCTTCTAGGAATCAGATTAATTTCTACGAAGAAGGTTGAGTGCAGCAAGTTCAAACTTTCCTTGTTAATGTAATCTTGAAAGATGGCCAAGTTAGAACATTCGCCTTATTTGTAAAGTACTTTGTTGAGAAAACAAACATCTTCATTGCCGAACATTGTACTGTGTGAAATAAGCTCATTCGGTTCTAGGAATCAGTTGCTTTCCTACAAAGAAGGTTGAGTGCAGCAACTTCAAACGTTCCTTGTTAATGTCATCTAAAAAGATGGCCAATTTGGTAGATTCGACTCATTTGTAAAGTAGTTTGTTGAGAAAACAAACATCTTCATTGCCGAACATTGTACTGTGTGAAATAAGCTCATTCGGTTCTAGGAATCAGTTGTTTTTCCTACAAAGAAGGTTGAGTGCAGCAAGTTCAAACTTTTTCTTGTTAATGTAATCTGAAAAGATGCACAACATAGTAGATTGGCCTCATTTCTAAAGTAGTTTCTTTAGAAAAGAAACATCTTCAGTACCGAACACTGTACTGTGTGAAATTTGTTCATTCGCTTCTAGGAATCAGTTTAATTTCTACGAAGAAGGTTGAGTGCAGCAAGTTCAAACTTTCCTTGTTAATGTAATCTCAAAAGATGGCCAAGTTAGATCATTCGCCTCATTTGTAAAGTACTTTGTTGAGAAAACAAACATCTTCATTGCCGAACATTGTACTGTGTGAAATAAGCTCATTCGGTTCTAGGAATCAGTTGCTTTCCTACAAAGAAGATTGAGTGCAGCAAGTTCAAACTTTCCTTGTTAATGTAATCTCAAAAGATGGCCAAGTTAGAACATTCGCCTCATTTGTAAAGTACTTTGTTGAGAAAACAAACATCTTCATTGCCGAACATTGTACTGTGTGAAATAAGCTCATTCGGTTCTAGGAATCAGTTGCTTTCCTACAAAGAAGGTTTAGTGCAGCAAGATCAAACTTTCCTTGTTAATGTAATCTAAAAAGATGGCCAAGTTAGTAGATTCGCCTCATTTGTAAAGTAGTTTGTTGAGAAAACAAACATCTTCATTGCCGAACATTGTACTGTGTGAAATAAGCTCATTCGGTTCTCGGAATCAGTGGCTTTCCTTACAAAGAAGGTTGAGTGCAGCAAGTTCAAACTTTCCTTGTTAATGTAATCTGAAGAGATGCACAACGTAGTAGATTGGCCTCATTTCTAAAGTAGTTTCTTTAGAAAAGAAACATATTCAGTACCGAACACTGTACTGTGTGAATTAAGTTAATTCGCTTCTAGGAATCAGTTTAATTTCTACGAAGAAGGTTGAGTGCAGCAAGTTCAAACTTTCCTTGTTAATGTAATCTGAAGAGATGCACAACGTAGTAGATTGGCCTCATTTCTAAAGTAGTTTCTTTAGAAAAGAAACATATTCAGTACTGAACACTGTACTGTGTGAAATAAGTTAATTCGCTTCTAGGAATCAGTTTAATTTCTACGAAGAAGGTTGAGTGCAGCAAGTTCAAACTTTCCTTGTTCATGTAATCTAAAAATATGGCCACGTTAGAAGATTCGGCTCATTTGTATAGTACTTTGTTGAGAAAACAAACATCTTCATTGCCGAACATTGTACTGTGTGAAATAAGCTCATTCGGTTCTAGGAATCAGTTGCTTTCCTACAAAGAAGGCTGAGTGCAGCAAGTTCAAACTTTCCTTGTTAATGTAATCTGAAAAGTTGCACAACTTAGTAGATTGACCTCATTTCTAAAGTAGTTTGTTTAGAAAACAAACATCTTCATTACCGAACACTGTGCTATGTGAAATGAGCTAGTTCGATTCTAGGAATCACTTGCTTTCCTACGAAGAAGGTTGAGTGCAGCAAGTTCAACCTTTCCTAGTTTGTGTAATCTAACAAGAAGTACAAGTTAGTGGATTCGCCTCATTTCTAAAGTAGTTTCTTTAGAAAACAAACCTAAATTGCCAAACTTTGTAGTTTGTGAAATGAGCTAATTGAGTTCTAGGAATCAGTTTACTTTCTACGAAGATGGTTGAGTTTAGCAAGTTCAATCTTTCCTTGTTAATGTGGTCTGAAAAGATGTCTAAGTTAGTAGATTTGCCTCATTGGTAAAGTAGTTTGTTGTGAAAACAAACATGTTCATTGCCGAACATTGTACTGTGTGAACAAAGCTAATTTAGTTCTAGAATTCAGTTGCTTTCCTACAAAGAAGGTTGAATGTAGCCAGTTCAAACTTTCCTTGTTAATGTAACCTAAAAAGATGCACGACTTAGTAGATTGGCCTCATTTCTAAAGTAGTTTCTTTAGAAAAGAAACATCTTCAGTACCGAACACTGTACTGTGTGAAATGAGTTAATTCGCTTCTAGGAGTCAGTTGAATTTCTAGGAAGATGGTTGAGTGCAGGAAGTTCAAACTTTCCTAGTTTGTGTAATCTAACAAGATGTACAAGTTCTTGGATTCGCCTCATTTCTAAATTAGTTTCTTTAGAAAACAAACATCTTCAGTACTGAACACTGTACAGTGTGAAATAAGTTAATTCGGTTCTAGGAATCAGGTGCTTTCCTACAAAGAAGGTTGAGTGCAGAAAGTTGAAACTTTCCTTGTTAATGTAATCTAAAAAGATGGCAAAGTTAGTAGATTCGAGTCAATTGTAAAGTAGTTTGTTGAGAAAACAAACATCTTCATTGCCGAATATTGTACTGTGTGAAATAAGCTCATTCGGTTCTATGAATAAGTTGCTTTCCTACAAAGAAGGTTGAGTGCAGCAAGTTAAAAGTTTTCTTGTTAATGTAATCTAAATAGATGGCCAAGTTAGTAGATTCAACTCATTTGTATAGTAGTTTGGTGAGAAAACAAACATCTTCATTGCCGAACATTGTACTGTGTGAAATAAGCTCATTCGGTTCTAGGAATCAGTTACTTTCCTACAAATAAGGTTGAGTGCAGCAACTTCAAACTTTCCTTGTTAATGTAATCTAAAAAGATGGCCAAGTTAGTAGATTCGAATCAAGTGTAAAGTAGTTTGTTGAGAAAACAAACATCTTCATTGCCGAACATTGTACTGTGTGAAATAAGCTCATTCGGTTTTAGGAATCACTTGCTTTCCTACAAAGAAGGTTGAGTGCAGCAAGTTCAAACTTTCCTTGTTAATGTAATCTAAAAAGATGGCGAAGTTAGTAGATTCGCCTCATTTGTAAAGTACTTTTTTGAGAAAACAAACATCTTCATTGCCGAACATTGTACAGTGTGAAATAAGCTCATTCGGTTCTAGGAATCAGTTGCTTTCCTACAAAGAAGGTTGAGTGCAGCAAGTACAAACTTTCCTTGTTAATGTAATCTGAAAAGATGCACAACTTAGTAGATTGGCCTCATTTCTAAAGTAGTTTCTTTAGAAAAGAAACATCTTCAGTACCAAACACTGTACTGTGTGAAATTTGTTCATTCGCTTCTAGGAATCAGTTTAATTTCTACGAAGAAGGTTGAGTGCAGCAAGTTCAAACTTTCCTTGTTAATGTAATCTCAAAAGATGGCCAAGTTAGAAGACTCACCTCATTTGTAAAGTACTTTGTTGAGAAAACAAACATCTTCATTGCTGAACATTGTACTGTGTGAAATAAGCTCATTCGGTTCTAGGAATCAGTTGCTTTCCTACAAAGAAGGTTGAGTGCAGCAAGTTCAATCTTTCCTTGTTAATGTAATCTAAAAAGATGGCCAAGTTAGTAGATTGGACTCATTTGTAAAGTAGTGTGTTGAGAAAACAAACATCTTCATTGCCGAACATTGTACTGTGTGAATTAAGCTCATTCAATTCTAGGAATCAGTTGCTTTCCTACAAAGAAGGTTGAGTGAAGCAAGTTCAAACTTTACTTGTTAATGTAATCTGAAAAGATGCACAACGTAGTAGATTGGCCTCATTTCTAAAGTAGTTTCTTTAGAAAAGAAACATCTTCAGTACCGAACACTGTACTGTGTGAAATAAGTTAATTCGCTTCTAGGAACCAGTTTAATTTCTACGAAGAAGGTTGAGTGCAGCAAGTTCAAACTTTCCTTGTTAATGTAATCTAAAAAGATGGCCAAGTTAGAAGATTCGCCTCATTTGTAAAGTGCTTTGTTGACAAAACAAACTTCTTCATTGCCGAACATTGTACTGTGTGAAAAAAGCTCATTCGGTTCTAGGAATCAGTTGCTTTCCTACAAAGAAGGTTGAGTGCAGCAACTTCAAACTTTCCTTGTTAATGTCATCTAAAAAGATGGCCAAGTGGGTAGATTCGACTCATTTGTAAACTAGTTTGTTGAGAAAACAAACATGTTCATTGTGAACATTGTACAGTGTGAAATAAGCTCATTCGGTTCTAGGAATCAGTTGCTTTCCTACAAAGAAGGATGAGTGCAGCAAGTTCAAACTTTCCTTGTTAATGTAATCTGAAAAGATGCACAACATAGTAGATTGGCCTCATTTCTAAAGTAGTTTCTTTAGAAAAGAAACATCTTCAGTAAAAACACTGTACTGTGTGAAATTTGTTCATTCGCTTCTAGGAATCAGTTTAATTTCTACGAAGAAGGTTGAGTGCAGCAAGTTCAAACTTTCCTTGTTAATGTAATCTCAAAAGATGGCCAAGTTAGAAGATTCAGCTCATTTGTAAAGTACTTTGTTGAGAAAACAAACATCTTCATTGCTGAACATTGTACAGTGTGAAATAAGCTCATTCGGTTCTAGGAATCAGTTGCTTTCCTACAAAGAAGGTTGAGTGCAGCAAGTTCAAACTTTCCTTGTTAATGTAATCTAAAAAGATGGCCTAGTTAGTAGATTTGACTCACTTGTAAAGTACTTTGTTGAGAAAACAAACATCTTCATTGCCGAATATTGTACTGTGTGAAATAAGCTCATTCGGTTCTAGGAATCATTTGCTTTCCTACAAAGAAGGTTGAGTGCAGCAAGTTCAAACTTTCCTTGTTAATGTAATCTGAAAAGATGCACAACATAGTAGATTGGCCTCATTTCTAATGTAGTTTGTTTAGAAAACAAACATCTTCATTACGGAACACTGTGCTATGTGAAATGAGCTAGTTCGATTCTAGGAATCACTTGCTTTGCTACGAAGAAGGTTGAGTGCAGCAAGTTCAAACTTTCCTACTTTGTGTAATCTAACAAGATGTACAAGTTAGTGGATTCGACTCATTTCTAAAGTAGTTTCTTTAGAAGAGAAACATCTTCAGTACCGAACACTGTACTGTGCGAAATAAGTTAATTCGCTTCTAGGAATCAGTTTAATTTCTACGAACAAGGTTGAGTGCAGCAAGTTCAAACTTTCCTTGTTAATGTAATCTCAAAACATGGCCAATTGAGTAGATTCGAATCATTTGTAAAGTACTTTGTTGAGAAAATAAACATCTTCATTGCCGAACATTGTACTATGTGAAATAAACTCATTCGGTTCTAGGAATCGGTTGCTTTCCTACAAAGAAGGTTGAGTGCAGCAAGTTCAAACTTTCCTTGTTAATGTAATCTAAAAAGATGGCCTAGTTAGTAGATTTGACTCACTTGTAAAGTACTTTGTTGAGAAAACAAACATCTTCATTGCCGAATATTGTACTGTGTGAAATAAGCTCATTCGGTTCTAGGAATCATTTGCTTTCCTACAAAGAAGGTTGAGTGCAGCAAGTTCAAACTTTCCTTGTTAATGTAATCTGAAAAGATGCACAACTTAGTAGATTGGCCTCATTTCTAATGTAGTTTGTTTAGAAAACAAACATCTTCATTACGGAACACTGTGCTATGTGAAATGAGCTAGTTCGATTCTAGGAATCACTTGCTTTGCTACGAAGAAGGTTGAGTGCAGCAAGTTCAAACTTTCCTACTTTGTGTAATCTAACAAGATGTACAAGTTAGTGTATTCGCCTCATTTCTAAAGAAGTTTCTTTAGAAAAGAAACATCTTCAGTACCAAACACTGTACTGTGTGAAATAAGTTAATTTGCTTCTAGGAATCAGATTAATTTCTACGAAGAAGGTTGAGTGCAGCAAGTTCAAACTTTCCTTGTTAATGTAATCTTGAAAGATGGCCAAGTTAGAACATTCGCCTCATTTGTAAAGTACTTTGTTGAGAAAACAAACATCTTCATTGCCGAACATTGTACTGTGTGAAATAAGCTCATTCGGTTCTAGGAATCAGTTGCTTTCCTACAAAGAAGGTTGAGTGCAGCAACTTCAAACGTTCCTTGTTAATGTCATCTAAAAAGATGGCCAATTTGGTAGATTCGACTCATTTGTAAAGTAGTTTGTTGAGAAAACAATCATCTTCATTGCCGAACATTGTACTGTGTGAAATAAGCTCATTCGGTTCTAGGAATCAGTTGTTTTCCTACAAAGAAGGTTGAGTGCAGCAAGTTCAAACTTTTCTTGTTAATGTAATCTGAAAAGATGCACAACATAGTAGATTGGCCTCATTTCTAAAGTAGTTTCTTTAGAAAAGAAACATCTTCAGTACCGAACACTGTACTGTGTGAAATTTGTTCATTCGCTTCTAGGAATCAGTTTAATTTCTACGAAGAAGGTTGAGTGCAGCAAGTTCAAACTTTCCTTGTTAATGTAATCTCAAAAGATGGCCAAGTTAGATCATTCGCCTCATTTGTAAAGTACTTTGTTGAGAAAACAAACATCTTCATTGCCGAACATTGTACTGTGTGAAATAAGCTCATTCGGTTCTAGGAATTTGTTGCTTTCCTACAAAGAAGATTGAGTGCAGCAAGTTCAAACTTTCCTTGTTAATGTAATCTCAAAAGATGGCCAAGTTAGAACATTCGCCTCATTTGTAAATTACTTTGTTGAGAAAACAAACATCTTCATTGCCGAACATTGTACTGTGTGAAATAAGCTCATTCGGTTCTAGGAATCAGTTGCTTTCCTACAAAGAAGGTTTAGTGCAGCAAGTTCAAACTTTCCTTGTTAATGTAATCTAAAAAGATGGCCAAGTTAGTAGATTCGCCTCATTTGTAAAGTAGTTTGTTGAGAAAACAAACATCTTCATTGCCGAACATTGTACTGTGTGAAATAAGCTCATTCGGTTCTCGGAATCAGTTGCTTTCCTTACAAAGAAGGTTGAGTGCAGCAAGTTCAAACTTTCCTTGTTAAGGTAATCTGAAGAGATGCACAACGTAGTAGATTGGCCTCATTTCTAAAGTAGTTTCTTTAGAAAAGAAACATATTCAGTACCGAACACTGTACTGTGTGAAATAAGTTAATTCGCTTCTAGGAATCAGTTTAATTTCTACGAAGAAGGTTGAGTGCAGCAAGTTCAAACTTTCCTTGTTAATGTAATCTGAAGAGATGCACAACGTAGTAGATTGGCCTCATTTCTAAAGTAGTTTCTTTAGAAAAGAAACATATTCAGTACCGAACACTGTACTGTGTGAAATAAGTTAATTCGCTTCTAGGAATCAGTTTAATTTCTACGAAGAAGGTTGAGTGCAGCAAGTTCAAACTTTCCTTGTTCATGTAATCTAAAAATATGGCCACGTTAGAAGATTCGGCTCATTTGTATAGTACTTTGTTGAGAAAACAAACATCTTCATTGCCGAACATTGTACTGTGTGAAATAAGCTCATTCGGTTCTAGGAATCAGTTGCTTTCCTACAAAGAAGGCTGAGTGCAGCAAGTTCAAACTTTCCTTGTTAATGTAATCTGAAATGTTGCACAACTTAGTAGATTGACCTCATTTCTAAAGTAGTTTGTTTAGAAAACAAACATCTTCATTACCGAACACTGTGCTATGTGAAATGAGCTAGTTCGATTCTAGGAATCACTTGCTTTCCTACGAAGAAGGTTGAGTGCAGCAAGTTCAACCTTTCCTAGTTTGTGTAATCTAACAAGAAGTACAAGTTAGTGGATTCGCCTCATTTCTAAAGTAGTTTCTTTAGAAAACAAACCTAAATTGCCAAACTTTTTAGTTTGTGAAATGAGCTAATTGAGTTCTAGGAATCAGTTTACTTTCTACGAAGATGGTTGAGTTTAGCAAGTTCAATCTTTCCTTGTTAATGTGGTCTGAAAAGATGTCTAAGTTAGTAGATTTGCCTCATTGGTAAAGTAGTTTGTTGTGAAAACAAACATGTTCATTGCCGAACATTGTACTGTGTGAACAAAGCTAATTTAGTTCTAGAATTCAGTTGCTTTCCTACAAAGAAGGTTGAATGTAGCCAGTTCAAACTTTCCTTGTTAATGTAACCTAAAAAGATGCACGACTTAGTATATTGGCCTCATTTCTAAAGTAGTTTCTTTAGAAAACAAAAATCTTCAGTACCGAACACTGTACTGTGTGAAATGAGTTAATTCGCTTCTAGGAGTCAGTTGAATTTCTAGGAAGATGGTTGAGTGCAGGAAGTTCAAACTTTCCTAGTTTGTGTAATCTAACAAGATGTACAAGTTCTTGGATTCGCCTCATTTCTAAATTAGTTTCTTTAGAAAACAAACATCTTCAGTACTGAACACTGTACAGTGTGAAATAAGTTAATTCGGTTCTAGGAATCAGGTGCTTTCCTACAAAGAAGGTTGAGTGCAGAAAGTTGAAACTTTCCTTGTTAATGTAATCTAAAAAGATGGCAAAGTTAGTAGATTCGACTCAATTGTAAAGTAGTTTGTTGAGAAAACAAACATCTTCATTACCGAATATTGTACTGTGTGAAATAAGCTCATTCGGTTCTATGAATAAGTTGCTTTCCTACAAAGAAGGTTGAGTGCAGCAAGTTAAAAGTTTTCTTGTTAATGTAATCTAAATAGATGGCCAAGTTAGTAGATTCAACTCATTTGTATAGTAGTTTGGTGAGAAAACAAACATCTTCATTGCGAACATTGTACTGTGTGAAATAAGCTCATTCGGTTCTAGGAATCAGTTACTTTCCTACAAATAAGGTTGAGTGCAGCAACTTCAAACTTTCCTTGTTAATGTAATCTAAAAAGATGGCCAAGTTAGTAGATTCGAATCAAGTGTAAAGTAGTTTGTTGAGAAAACAAACATCTTCATTGCCGAACATTGTACTGTGTGAAATAAGCTCATTTGGTTTTAGGAATCACTTGCTTTCCTACAAAGAAGGTTGAGTGCAGCAAGTTCAAACTTTCCTTGTTAATGTAATCTAAAAAGATGGCGAAGTTAGTAGATTCGCCTCATTTGTAAAGTACTTTTTGAGAAAACAAACATCTTCATTGCGAACATTGTACAGTGTGAAATAAGCTCATTCGGTTCTAGGAATCAGTTGCTTTCCTACAAAGAAGGTTGAGTGCAGCAAGTACAAACTTTCCTTGTTAATGTAATCTGAAAAGATGCACAATTTAGTAGATTGGCCTCATTTCTAAAGTAGTTTCTTTAGAAAAGAAACATCTTCAGTACCAAACACTGTACTGTGTGAAATTTGTTCATTCGCTTCTAGGAATCAGTTTAATTTCTACGAAGAAGGTTGAGTGCAGCAAGTTCAAACTTTCCTTGTTAATGTAATCTCAAAAGATGGCCAAGTTAGAAGACTCACCTCATTTGTAAAGTACTTTGTTGAGAAAACAAACATCTTCATTGCCGAACATTGTACTGTGTGAAATAAGCTCATTCGGTTCTAGGAATCAGTTGCTTTCCTACAAAGAAGGTTGAGTGCAGCAAGTTCAATCTTTCCTTGTTAATGTAATCTAAAAAAGATGGCCAAGTTAGTAGATTGGACTCATTTGTAAAGTAGTGTTGTTGAAAACAAACATCTTCATTGCTTTTAACATTGTACTGTGTGAATTAAGCTCATTCAATTCTAGGAATCAGTTGCTTTCCTACAAAGAAGGTTGAGTGAAGCAAGTTCAAACTTTACTTGTTAATGTAATCTGAAAAGATGCACAACGTAGTAGATTGGCCTCATTTCTAAAGTAGTTGCTTTAGAAAAGAAACATCTTCAGTACCGAACACTGTACTGTGTGAAATAAGTTAATTCGCTTCTAGGAATCAGTTTAATTTCTACGAAGAAGGTTGAGTGCAGCAAGTTCAAACTTTCCTTGTTAATGTAATCTAAAAAGATGGCCATTTTAGAAGATTCGCCTCATTTGTAAAGTGCTTTGTTGACAAAACAAACTTCTTCATTGCCGAACATTGTACTGTGTGAAAAAAGCTCATTCGGTTCTAGGAATCAGTTGCTTTCCTACAAAGAAGGTTGAGTGCAGCAACTTCAAACTTTCCTTGTTAATGTCATCTAAAAAGATGGCCAAGTGGGTAGATTCGACTCATTTGTAAACTAGTTTGTTGAGAAAACAAACATGTTCATTGACGAACATTGTACAGTGTGAAATAAGCTCATTCGGTTCTAGGAATCAGTTGCTTTCCTACAAAGAAGGATGAGTGCAGCAAGTTCAAACTTTCCTTGTTAATGTAATCTGAAAAGATGCACAACATAGTAGATTGGCCTCATTTCTAAAGTAGTTTCTTTAGAAAAGAAACATCTTCAGTAAAAACACTGTACTGTGTGAAATTTGTTCATTCGCTTCTAGGAATCAGTTTAATTTCTACGAAGAAGGTTGAGTGCAGCAAGTTCAAACTTTCCTTGTTAATGTAATCTCAAAAGATGGCCAAGTTAGAAGATTCACCTCATTTGTAAAGTACTTTGTTGAGAAAACAAACATCTTCATTGCTGAACATTGTACTGTGTGAAATAAGCTCATTCGGTTCTAGGAATCAGTTGCTTTCCTACAAAGAAGGTTGAGTGCAGCAAGTTCAAACTTTCCTTGTTAATGTAATCTAAAAAGATGGCCAAGTTAGTAGATTGGACTCATTTGTAAAGTCGTTTGTTGAGAAAACAAACATCTTCATTGCCGAACATTGTACTGTGTGAAATAAGCTCATTCGGTTCTAGGAATCAGTTGCTTTCCTACAAAGAAGGTTGAGTGAAGCAAGTTCAAACTTTCCTTGTTAATGTAATCTGAGAAGATGCACAACGTAGTAGATTGGCCTCATTTCTAAAGTAGTTTCTTTAGAAAAGAAACATCTTCAGTACCGAACACTGTGCTATGTGAAATGAGCTAGTTCGATTCTAGGAATCACTTGCTTTCCTACGAAGAAGGTTGAGTGCAGCAAGTTCAAACTTTCCTACTTTGTGTAATGTAACAAGACGAACAAGTTAGTGGATTCGCCTCATTTCTAAAGTAGTTTCTTTAGAAGAGAAACATCTTCAGTACCGAACACTGTACTGTGCGAAATAAGTTAATTCGCTTCTAGGAATCAGTTTAATTTCTACGAAGAAGGTTTAGTGCAGCAAGTTCAAACTTTGTTTGTTAATGTAATCTCAAAAGATGGCCAAATTAGAACATTCACCTCATTTGTAAAGTACTTTGTTGAGAAAACAAACATCTTCATTGCCGAACATTGTACTGTGTGAAATAAGCTCATTCGGTTCTAGGAATCAGTTGCTTTCCTACAAAGAAGGTTCAGTGCAGCAAGTTCAAACTTTCCTTGTTAATGTAATCTGAAAAGATGCACAACGTAGTAGATTGGCCTCATTTCTAAAGTAGTTTCTTTAGAAAAGAAACATCTTCAGTACCGAACACTGTACTGTGTGAAATAAGTGAATTCGCTTCTAGGAATCAGTTTAATTTCTACAGAGAAGGTTGAGTGCAGCAAGTTCAAACTTTCCTTGTTTTTGTAATCTCAAAAGATGGCCAAGTTAGAACATTCGCCTCATTTGTAAAGTACTTTGTTGAGAAAACAAACATCTTCATTGTCGAACATTGTACTGTGTAAAATAAGCTCATTCGGTTCTAGGAATCAGTTGCTTTCCTACGAAGAAGGTTGAGTGCAGCAAGTTCAAACTTTCCTTGTGAATGTAATCTAAAAAGATGGCCAAGTTAGAAGATTCGCCTCATTTGTAAAGTACATTGTTGAGGAAACAAACATCTTCATTGCCGAACATTGTACTGTGTGAAATAAGCTCATTTGGTTCTAGGAATCAGTTGCTTTCCTACAAAGAAGGCTGAGTGCATCAAGTTCAAACTTTCCTTGTTAATGTACTCTGAAAAGATGCACAACTTAGTAGATTGGCTTCATTTCTAAAGTAGTTTGTTTAGAAAACAAACATCTTCATTACCAAACACTGTACTATGTGAAATGAGCTAGATCGATTCTAGGAATCACTTGCTTTCCTATGAAGAAGGGTGAGTGCAGCAAGTTCAAACTTTCCTACTTTGTGTAATCTAACAAGATGTACAAGTTAGTGGATTCGCCTCATTTCTAAAGTAATTTCTTTAGAAAGGAAACATCTTCAGTACCGAACACTGTACTGTGTGAAATAAGTTAATTCGCTTCTAGGAATCAGTCTAATTTCTACGAAGAAGGTTGAGTGCAGCAAGTTCAAACTTTCCTTGTTAATCTAATCTCACAAGATGGCCAAGTTAGAACATTCGCCTAATTTGTAAAGTATTTTGTTGAGAAAACAAACATCTTCATTGCCGAACATTGTACTGTGTGAAATGAGCTCATTCGGTTCAAGGAATCGGTTGCTTTCCTACAAAGAAGGTTCAGTGCAGCAAGTTCAAACTTTCCTTGTCACTGTAATCTAAAAAGATGGCCAAGTTCGTAGATTAGCCTCATTTGTAAAGTAGTTTGTTGAGAAAACAAACATCTTCATTGCCGAACATTGTACTGTGTATAATAAGCTCATTCGGTTCTAGGAATCAGTTGCTTTCCTACAAAGAAGGTTGAGTGCAGCAAGTTCAAACTTTCCTTGTTAATGTAATCTAAAAAGATGGCCAAGTTAGTAGATTCGACTCATTTGTAAAGTAGTTTGTTGAGAAAACAAACATCTTCTTTGCCGAACATTGTACTGTGTGAAATAAGCTCATGCGGTTCTAGGAATCCGTTGCTTTCCTACAAACAAGGTTGAGTGCAGCAACTTCAAACTTTCCTTGTTAATGTAATCTTAAAAGATGCACAACATAGTAGATTGGCCTCATTTCTAAAGTAGTTTCTTTAGAAAACAAACATCTTCATTACCTAACATTGTACTATGTGAAATGAGCTAGTTCGATTCTAGGAATCACTTGTTTTCCTACGAAGAAGCCTGAGTGCAGCAAGTTCAAACTTTCCTACTTTGTGTAATCTAACAAGATGTACAAGTTCGTGGGTTCCCCTCATTTATAAAGTAGTTTCTTTAGCAAAGAAACATCTTCAGTACTGAACACTGTACTGTGTTAAATAAGTTAATTCGCTTCTAGGAATCAGTTAAATTTCTCGAAGAAGGTTGAGTGCAGCAAGTTCAAACTTTCCTTGTTAATGTAATTCTAAAAAGATGGCCAAGTTAGAACATTCGCCTCATTTGTAAAGTACTTTGTTGAGAAAACAAACATCTTCATTGCCGAACATTGTACTGTGTGAAATAAGCTCATTCGGTTCTAGGAATCAGTTGCTTTCCTACAAAGAAGGTTGAGTGCAGCAATTTCAAACTTTCCTTCTTAGTGTAATCTAAAAATATGGCCAGGTTAGTAGATTCGCCTGATTTGTAAAGTAGTTTGTTGAGAAAACAAACATCTTCATTGCCGAACATTGTACTGTGTGAAATAAGCTCATTCGGTTCTAGGAATCAGTTGCTTTCCTACAAAGAAGGTTGAATGCAGCAAGTTCAAACTTTCCTTGTTAATGTAATCTGAAAAGATGCACAACTTAGTAGATTGGCCTCATTTCTAAAGTAGTTTGTTTAGAAAACAAACATCTCCATTACCGAACACTGTACTATGTGAAATGAGCTAGTTCGATTCTAGGTATCACTTGCTTATACGAAGAATGTTGAGTGCAGCCAGTTCAAACTTTCCTACTTTGTGTAGTCTAACAAGATGTACAAGTTAGTGGATTCGACTCATTTCTAAAGTAGTTTCTTTAGAAAAGAAAAATCTTCAGTACCGAACACTGTACTGTGTGGAATAAGTTAATTCGCTTCTAGGAATCAGTTTAATTTCTACGAAGAAGGTTGAGTGCAGCAAGTTCAAACTTTCCTTGTTAATGTAATCTAAAAAGATGGCCAAGGTAGTAGATGCGCCTAATTTGTAAAGTAGTTTGTTGAGAAAACAAACATCTTCATTGCCAAACATTGTACTGTGTTAAATAAGCTCATTCGGTTCTAGGAATCAGTTGCTTTCCTACAAAGAAGGTTGAGTGCATCAAGTTCAAATATTAGACAGTGCCTTGGCGCCAACCGTGTCTAAGGTATGCGCATGCGCTTTGACGCAACCTGTCCCAAGCCTATCCCGTGGCACCTGGTGATGGCAAGCTGGTCGCAACCAATCAGTAAACGCCTTGTAGCAGTACACTCTATAAAAGCAGCTGCAGATTTGGGCCCCGGCCCTCCGCCATCAACTCATCTGTTAACCAAGTGCTCTCCAATAAAACTGTGATACAAGAAGGATCTTCGTTTGTGGCCGTTCCTTTCCTGCTGGTTGGGGAAGGGACGCTACAAAGTGGTGCCGAAAGCCCGGGACGCCGGACCTTTCAAAGACGCCAGGCGGAGGGCCGAAGAAGATTCAGAACTTGACACACGGAGAGGTAGACGTCGGTAAGTCATCCCGGCTTTTGTTCTCTGATGGATTTTTCGACTGACCCTGGCTTTCCTCGCCTGTTTTTGTCTGTTTTGTTTGGGGTTTTATAGCGATAAACATGCGGAAATAATTGGGGAGGGGCAAAGAGCTTTAGCCCAACATCAGGACAGTCTTTCAGAGTCAGATACTAGCGGGGACTCACATGCTAGGCCTAGGAAGAAACAAAAGGGAAAAATAGGATCCAGTCAAAAAGAAAAAAAAAAAAAAAAAAAAAAAAAGGACAAAAAAAAAGTCTAAAGGAAAACTTGAGGAGATAGGCGAGGCTCATTCATGCCCGCCCCTCGGAAGGGGCAGAGAGGCCGGAGGATCGTATCCTGCATTAGAGGAGACTTTAAACGCTTTGCCTCCTCATTTAAATAAAGACTCCGTCCCAAACTTCAACATCTCTTGTTCTTTTCTCTTTCCTCTCATTTTTGGGTTTCCGACAGACTGCTTCTGCGGTGCCGCCATTTTTGTCCTGCCCCCTCATTTAAGTGGGGGCGCCATCTTAAAGCACCACGTGGGCAAACCTAAAAAGAAACTCACCACGTGGGTAGACCTAAAAGATGTTGTACTCATATATATTACTATTAAACAAAAAAAACCTCCATGGCGCTTGGAACAAAACTTTTGTTTTAGCCACATGGATTAATTCAGTCCTCCTTGCCTTAATTGCCAACCTTAAAGGCTTTTCCAGGAAAAAGTTCATTTTTGCCCTTAAAAACTGTAAGAAATGATCAAATACAAACCGAGGTTAACTTTCCTCGCGGACGTGGAACACAAGCCACTGGTCCACAAAACAAAACTTGCGCACCTCAAGCGGAGGGACAACAATCAGGCTCCGCCGACATCCTAAGCTGCGGCTCCAGCCCCGGCCCGAGCACTGCCCCGAGCCTCACTGGCTGCGCCTCGCCCGCTCCTCCAGGCGTCATTTTTGGTCACTTTTGTCAACTTGCTTTAAAAATATCTTAGGAACAGGCGGGCGGTCCGCCATGAGGAACTAAGTGTCCCACGGGGCCCAAAGTATTTACTTTTAAAAATTAAAAAAAACAGCTGGAGACATTCATATTGCCCTGCTAGAGGTAAAAAAAAAACCTGTTTTTCAAGTCTATATGGCTATATCCTACACACCATTGTCCCACCCTTCGCTGCCTTCCCATTAACATAAAAATATAAAAATGCCTTAATTGTTAAACACTTGCCTGTAGAGCCTAAGGACCCTGATTCGAGGCTCAATTCTCCAGTACCCATGTAAACAGTGGCTGGAGGCAGATGAAGAGAGTAGTTCAAAATCTAAATCACAACAGGAGGAGGAGATATTTAAAAAAAAAAAAAAAAAAAAAAAAAAAAAAGTTCAACCAGAGGTGATCCGCAGGGGCGGGGGCTGGCAGGCACATTTTGTTGTGCGCTGTGGCGCCTCTCTGCTGGAGATGAGTAAAGTTCTGTATACATAGATCACAAAAAGGTCAAGAATGAGGTAGGGCTGGGTGTGGTGGCACACACCTTTAATCTTAGCCCTCAAGAGGCAGAGATGAGAGGATCATTGTTCAAGGTCAGGCTGAGACTACTTTTCTGCCCTCCCCTCATGTGGGTGTTAATCCCCGAGGCTTCCGTCCTGGTGATCTTTGGCAAATGGATGTAACTCATCTCCCTGAGTTTGAAAGGTTAAAATATTTACATGTCTCAGTAGATACTTGCTCGGGAGTTATCTTCGCCTCGCCGTTGGCGGATAAAAAGGCTTCTCATGTAAAAACCCACTGCCTGAAAGCCTGGGCACCATCTAAAAGCTGATAATGGCCCGGCATATACATTTACTGGTTTTCGGGCCTTTTGTGCGCAGATGCAAGTTGCCCACACCACTGGCCTGCCTTATAACCCACAAGGCCAAGACATTATGGAGAGAGCCAATAAGAGTATCAAAGCCATCTTATTTAAACAAAAGAGGGGGATAACAGAAGATGCAACCCCTAGCCTCTTCACCCTTAATTTTTTAATTTTGGACAATAATGATAAGTCTGCAGCTAACAGGCACAGTCAAAATGTGGCCCAGGCACCCAGGAAAGTAGTGATGTGGAAAGATGTCCTAGATAACAAATAGAAAGGACCGGATCTTGTTAAGATCCAGGGGAGCTGTTTGTGTTTTTCCACAGGACCAGCAGTGATGAGAACTCCACTGGGTTCCAAGAAAGGTTGATGAGAACAGTCCATCCTTCCTCAGGAAAGCAGAACAATTTTGTCAGCCTTCCCGAAGCCGATGCCAGTTCCTCATCAAGCGCCTGTGTTTCCAACGTTTCTTCACCACGAATAAGGAACTAGGCCTCCCTTCCCTTCAGGAGGACCAACTCTTTGTTTTACTTTGCAGTGGAATCAGACTGATGACTCTTGTATAAGACTTTGTCAACAGAGTTTTGCCTGGTTTGAAGGGGAACTCTGGCCATGGTCAGAGTGCCAGAGCATTTTGGTCGCCTGGGCTGATGCAAATCATCTCTTCACCATATCACCAGTTATGAGGGGTCCCCGCCTAGGTCAGGGGGCATGGTCAGAGGGACTCTTTCTTCAAGATTCCAGAATTAATCCATTTTCAAAGTGGGTGCTGTGTGGGGTCAATGGTTCCTGTACGGATGTGTCTCCATTGGTTTTGCTGTTGGGGTGGGACTGTTTGCTGCTTGCTGTATAGGAGGATGTCTGCTGTGTCTATGGTTGATCTGCCGCCTGCGAGCCCAGACCAGGCGGGACAAGATGGTCATTTCTCAGGCACTAGCTGCATTGGAGTGTGGGTCCTCCCCCCACAGACAGATTTGGCTGTCGGCCCTAAAGAGCACCTAGTTTCCCCTGGCCCTTGCACCCTTAGGGCTTGAAGTGCCCATTGCACAAGGATGGGCAGAGGATAGGTGTTGGGAACATGGCATTCATCACGCTCAGGATGCGAGACAAAGTACTGCACGTGGGGCGAGCTCTTAGCAGCTTCATGGAGGGCATGTCTGATTGCATATGGGTTGGTACTGTAATCCCATCTCTGAGAAAAGGTACTAGACGGGTGTGACACCAGCCTGGCTGGCCACTAGGTCTGGGGTCATCACAATGTCCTCTCGAGCATCAGAGATCAGACCTCTACCCTCGCCTGTTGCGTTTAAACAAGAAGGGGGAACTGCAGGGAGCCGTAAGCAGTCGCCATTACAAGATGGCGCTGGCTCCTCCATATTAGACAGTGCCTTGGCGCCAACCGTGTCTAAGGTATGCGCATGCGCTTGACGCAACCTGTCCCAAGCCTATCCCGTGGCACCTGGTGATGGCAAGCTGGTCGCAACCAATCAGTAAACGCCTTGTAGCAGTACACTCTATAAAAGCAGCTGCAGATTTGGGCCCCGGCCCTCCGCCATCAACTCATCTGTTAACCAAGTGCTCTCCAATAAAACTGTGATACAAGAAGGATCTTCGTTTGTGGCCGTTCCTTTCCTGCTGGTTGGGGAAGGGACGCTACAGTAAAGTAGTTTGTTGAGAAAACAAACATCTTCATTGCCGAACATTGTACTGTGTGAAATAAGCTCATTCAGTTCTAGGAATCAGTTGCTTTCCTACAAAGAAGGTTGAGTGCAGCAAGTTCAAACTTTCCTTGTTAATGTAATCTAAAATGATGGCCAAGTTAGTAGATTCGACTCATTTGTAAAGTAGTTTGTTGAGAAAACAAACATCTTCATTGCTGAACATTGTACTGTGTGAAATAAGCTCATTCGGTTCTAGGAATCAGTTGCTGTCCTACAAAGAAGGTTGAGTGCAGCAAGTTCAAACTTTCCTTGTTGATGTAATCTGAAAAGATGCACAACATAGGAGATAGGCCTCATTTCTAAATAGTTTCTTTAGAAATGAAACATCTTCAGTACCGAACACTGTACTGTGTGAAATAAGTTAATTCGCTTCTAGGAATCAGTTTAATTTCTACGAAGAAGGTTGAGTGCAGCAAGTTCAAACTTTCCTTGTTAATGTAATCTAAAAAGATGGCCAAATTAGAACATTCGCCTCATTTGTAAAGTACTTTGTTGAGAAAACAAACATCTTCATTTCCCAACCTTGTACTGTGTGAAATAAGCTCAGTCGGTACTAGGAATCAGTTGCTTTCCTACAAAGAAGGTTGAGTGCAGCACGTTCAAACTTTCCTTGTTAATGTAATCTCAAAAGATGGCCAAGTTGGAATATTCGCCTCATTTGTAAACTACTTTGTTGAGAAAACAAACATCTTCATTGCCGAACATTGTACTGTGTGAAATAAGCTCATTCGGTTCTAGGAATCAGTTGCTTTCCTACAAAGAAGGTTGAGTGCAGAAAGTTCAAACTTTCCTTGTTACTGTAGTCTGAAAAGATGCACAACTTAGTAGATTGGCCTCATTTCTAAAGTAGTTTGTTTAGAAAACAAACATCTTCATTACCGAACACTGTACTACGTGAAATGCGCTAGTTCGATTCTAGGAATCACTTGCTTTCCTACGAAGAAGGTTGACTGCAGCAAGTACAAACTTTCCTACTTTGTGTAATCTAACAAGATGTACACTTAGTGGATTAGCCTCATTTCTAAAGAAGTTTCTTTAGAAAAGAAACATCTTCAGTACCGAACACTGTACTGTGTGAAATAAGTTAATTCGCTTCTAGGAATCAGTTTAATTTCTACGAAGAAGGTGGAGTGCAACAAGTTCAAACTTTCCTTGTTAATCTAATCTCAAAAGATGGCCAAGTGAGAACATTCACCTCATTTGTAAAGTACTTTGTTGAGAAAACAAACATCTTCATTGCCGAACATTGTACTGTGTGAAATAAGCTCATTCGGTTCTAGGAATCAGTTGCTTTCCTACAAAGAAGGTTGAGTGCAGGAAGTTCAAACTTTCCTTGTTAATGTAATCTGAAAAGATGCACAGCTTAGTACATTGGCCTCATTTCTAAAGTAGTTTGTTCAGAAAACAAACGTCTTCATTACCGAACACTGTATTATGTGAAATGAGCTAGTTCGTTTCTAGGAATCACTTGCTTTCCTACGAAGAAGGTTGAGTGCAGCAAGTTCAAACTGTCCTAGTTTGTTTAATCTAACAAGATGTAGAAGTTAGGGGATTCGCCTCATTTCTAAAGTAGTTTCTTTAGAAAAGAAACATCTTCAGTACCAAACACTGTACTGTGTGAAATAAGTTAATTCGCTTCTAGGAATCAGTTTGATTTCTACGAAGAAGGTTGAGTGCAGCAAGTTCAAACTTTCCTTGTTAATGTAATCTAAAAAGATGGCTAAGTTAGAACATTCTCCTCATTTGTAAAGTACTTTTTTGAGAAAACAAATATCTTCATTGCCGAACCTTGTACAGTGTGAAATAAGCTCATTCGGTTCTAGGAATCAGTTGCTTTCCTATAAAGAAGGTTAAGTGCAGCAAGTTCAAACTTTCCTGGTTAATGTAATATAAAAAGATGGCCAAGTTAGAAGATTCGACTCATTTGTAAAGTACTTTGTTGAGAAAACAAACATCTTCATTGCCGAACATTGTACTGTGTGAAATAAGCTCATTCGGTTCTAGGAATCAGTTGCTTTCCTACACAGAAGGTTGAGTGCAGCAACTTCAAACGTTCCTTGCTAATGTAATCTAAAAAGACGGCCAAGTTAGTAGATTCGACGGATTTTTAAAGTAGTTTGTTGAGAAAACAAACATCTTCATTACCGAACACTGTACTATGTGAAATAAGCTCATTCGGTTCTACGAATCAGTTGCTTTCCTACATAGAAGATTGAGTGCAGCAAGTACAAACTTTCCTTATTAATGTAATCTAAAATATGGCCAAGTTAGTAGATTCGACTCATTTGTAAAGTAGTTTGTTGAGAAAACAAACATCTTCATTGCCTAACATTGTACTGTGTGAAATAAGCTCATTCGGTTCTAGGAATCAGTTGCTTTCCTACAAAGAAGGTTGAGTGCAGCAAGTTCAAACTTTCCTTGTTAATGTAATCTGAAAAGATGCACAAGTTAGTAACGAGTAGATTGGCCTCATTTCTAAAGTAGTTTCTTTAGAAAAAAAACATCTTCATTACTAGTTTGTGAACATTGTACTGTGTGAAATGAGTTAGTTTTCAAACATCTTCTAGGAATCATTTTAATTCCTAGGTGAAGAAGGTTGAGTGCAGCAAGTTCAAACCTTTGAGAAAACAAACATCTTTCCTAGTTAATGTAATCTAAAAAGATGGCCAAGTTAGAAGATTCACCTCATTTGTAAAGTAGTTTGTTGAGAAAACAAACATCTTCATTGTCGAACATTGTACTGTGTGAAATAAGTTCAAATTCGGTTCTAGGAATCACTTGCTTTTCTACAAAGAAGGTTGAGTGCAGCAAGTTCAAACTTTCCTTGTTAATGTAATCTAAAAAGATGCACAAGTTAGTAGATTGGCCTCATTTCTAAACGTAGTTTCTTTGAGAAAAGAAACATCTTCAGTACCAAACATTGTACTGTGTGAAATAAGTTAATTACTAGGAATTAGTTGCTTTTCTAGGAAGTCAGTTTAATTTCTAAGAAGAAGGTTGAGTGCAGCAAGTTCAAACTTTCCTTGTTAATGTAATCTAAAAGATGGCCAAGTTAGAAGATTCAAGTTCAAACCTAATTTGTAAAGTAGTTTGTTGAGAAAACAAAACATCTTCATTGCCGAACATTGTACTGTGTAAACAAAGCTAATTTAGTTCTACAATTCAGTTGCTTTCCTACAAAGAAGGTTGAGTGCAGCCAGTTCAAACTTTCCTTGTTAATGTAACCTAAAATGATGCTCAACTTAGTAGATTGGCCCCATTTCTAAAGTAGTTTCTTTAGAAAAGAAACATCTTCAGTACCGAACACTGTACTGTGTGAAATAAGTTAATTCCCTTCTAGGAATCAGTTTAATTTCTACGAAGATGGTTGAGTGCAGCAAGTTCAAACTTTCCTTCTTAATGTAATCTCAAAAGATAGCCAAGGTACTAGATTCGACTCATTTGTAAAGTACTTTGTTGATAAAACAAACATCTTCATTGCCGAACATTGTACTCTGTGAAATAAGCTCATTCGGTTCTAGGAATCAGTTGCTTTCCAAAAAGAAGGTTGAGTGCAGCAAGTTCAAACTTTCCTTGTTAATGTAATCTAAAAAGATGGCCAAGTTAGTAGATTCGACTCATTTGTAAAGTAGTTTGTTGAGAAAACAAACATCTTCATTGCCAAACATTGTACAGTGTGAAATAAGCTCATTCGGTTCTAGGAATCAGTTGCTCTCCTACAAAGAAGGTTGAGTGCAGCAACTTCAAACTTTCCTTGTTAATGTTATCTGAAAAGATGCACAACGTAGTAGATTGGCCTCATTTCTAAAGTAGTTTCTTCAGAAAAGAAACATCTTCAGTACCAAACACTGTACTGTGTGAAATAAGTTAATTCGCTTCTAGGGATCAGTTTAATTTCTACGAAGAAGGTTGAGTGCAGCAAGTTCAAACTTTCCTACATTGTGTAATCTAACAAGATGTACAAGTTAGTGGATTCGCCTCATTTCTAAAGTAGTTTCTTTAGAAAAGAAACATCTTCAGTACCGAACACTGTACTGTGTGAAATAAGTTAATCTGCTTCTAGGAATCACTTTTAATTTCTACAAAAGAAGGTTGAGTGCAGCAAGTTCAAACTTTCCTTGTTAATGTAATCTCAAAAGATGGCCAAGTTAGAACATTCGCCTCATTTGTAAAGTACTTTGTTGAGAAAACAAACATCTTCATTGCCGAACATTGTACTGTGTGAAATAAGCTCATTCGGTTCTAGGAATCAGTTGCTTTCCTACAAAGAAGGTTGAGTGTAGCAAGTTCAAACCTTCCTTGTTAATGTAATCTAAAATGATGGCCAAGTTAGAAGATTCGCATCATTTGTAAAGTACTTTGTTGAGAAAACAAACATCTTCATTGCCGAACATTGTACTGTGTGAAATAAGCTCATTCGGTCCTAGCAATCTGTTGCTTTCCTACACAGAAGGTTGAGTGCAGCAACTTCAAACTTTCCTTGCTCATGTAATCTAAAAAGATGCCAAGTTAGTAGATTCAACTCATTTTTAAAGTAGTTTGTTTAGAAAACAAACATCTTCATTACCGAACACTGTACTATGTGAAATGAGCTCATTCGGTTCTAGGAATCAGTTGCTTTCCTACAAAGAAGGTTGAGTGCAGCAAGTTCAAACGTTCCTTGTTAATGTAATCTCAAAAGATGGCCAAGTTAGAACATTCGCCTCATTTGTAAAGTACTTTGTTGAGAAAACAAACATCTTCATTGCCGAACATTGTACTGTGTGAAATAAGCTCATTCGGTTCTAGGAATCAGTTGCTTTCCTACAAAGAATGTTGAGTGCAGCAAGTTCAAACTTTCCTTGTTTGTGTTAACTAAAAGATGGCCAAGTTAGTAGATTCGACTCATTTGTAAAGTAGTTTGTTGAGAAAACAAACATCTTCATTGCCGAACATTGTACTGTGTGAAATAAGCTCATTCGGTTCTAGGAATCAGTTGCTTTCCTACAAAGAAGGTTGAGTGTAGCAAGTTCAAACTTTCCTTGTTAATGTAATCTGAAAAGATGCACAACGTAGTAGATTGGCCTCATTTCTAAAGTAGTTTCTTTAGGAAAAAAAACATCTTCAGTACCGAACACTGTACTGTGCGAAATGAGTTATTTCGCTTCTAGGAATCATTTTAATTCCTATGAAGAAGGTTGAGTGCAGCAAGTTCAAACCTTCCTTGTTAATGTAATCTAAAATGATGGCCAAGTTAGAAGATTCACCTCATTTGTAAAGTACTTTGTTGAGAAAACAAACATCTTCATTGCCGAACATTGTACTGTGTGAAATAAGCTCATTCGGTTCTAGGAATCAGTTGCTTTCCTACAAAGAAGGTTGAGTGCAGCAAGTTCAAACTTTCCTTGTTAATGTAATCTGAAAAGATGCACAACGTAGTAGATTGGCCTCATTTCTAACGTAGTTTCTTTAGAAAAGAAACATCTTCAGTACCAAACACTGTACTGTGTGAAATGAGTTAATTCGCTTCTAGGAGTCAGTTTAATTTCTACGAAGATGGTTGAGTGCAGAAAGTTCAAACTTTCCTAGTTTGTGTAAGCTAGCAAGATGTAGAAGTTAGTGGATTCGCATCCTTTCTAAATTAGTTTCTTTAGAAAACAAACATCTTCAGTACCGAACACTGTACTGTGTGAAATAAGTTAATTCGGTTCTAGGATTCAGGTGCTTTCCTTCAAAGAAGGTTGAGTGCAGCCAGTTCAAACGTTCCTTGTTAATGTAGTCTAAAAAGATGGCCAAGTTAGTAGATTCGACTCATTTGTAAAGTAGTTTGTTGAGAAAACAAACATTTTCATTGCCGAACATAGTACTGTGTGAAATAAGCTCATTCAGTTCTACGAATCAGCTGCTTTCCTACAAAGAAGGTTGAGTGCAGCAAGTTCAAACTTTCCTTGTTAATGTAATCTAAAAAGATGACCAAGTTAGTAGATTCGACTCATTTGTAAAGTAGTTTGTTGAGAAAACAAACATCTTCATTGCCGAACATTTTACTGTGTGAAATAAGCTCATTCGGTTCTAGGAATCAGTTGCTTTCCTACAAAGAAGGTGGAGTGCAGCAAGTTCAAACTTTCCTTGTTAATGTAATCTGAAAAGTTGCACAAACTAGTAGATTGGTCTCATTTCTAAAGTAGTTTCTTTAGAAAAGAAACATCTTCAGTACCGAACACTGTACTGTGTGAAATAAGTTAATTCGCTTCTAGGAATCAGATTAATTTCTACAAAGAAGGTTGAGTGCAGCAAGTTCAAACTTTCCTTGTTAATGTAATCTAAAAAGATGGCCAAGTTAGAAGATTCGCCTATTTTTAAAGTAGTTTGTTGAGAAAACAAACATCTTCATTTTCTAACATTGTACTGTGTGAAATAAGCTCATTCGGTTCTAGGAATCAGTTGCTTTCTTACAAAGAAGGTTGAGTGCAGCAAGTTCAAACTTTCCTTGTTAATGTAATCTAAAAGATGTCCAAGTTAGTAGATTCGCCTCATTTCTAAAGTAGTTTCTTGAGAAAACAAACATCTAAATTTCAAACTTTGTACTTTGTGAAATAAGCTAATTCAGTTCTAGGAATCAGTTTGCTTTCTACAAAGATGGTTGAGTGCAGCAAGTTCAAACTTTCCTTGTTAATGTAATCTAAGAAGATGTCCAAGTTAGTAGATTTGCCTCATTGGTAAAGTAGTTTGTTGAGAAAACAAACATCTTCATTGCCGAACATTGTACTGTGTAAACAAAGCTAATTTAGTTCTACAAATCAGTTGCTTTCCTACAAAGAAGGTTGAGTGCAGCAAGTTCAAACTTTCCTTGTTAATGTAATCTAAAATGATGCTCAACTTAGTAGATTGGCCCCATTTCTAAAGTAGTTTCTTTAGAAAAGAAACATCTTCATTGCCGAACACTGTACTGTGTGAAATAAGTTAATTCCCTTCTAGGAATCAGTTTAATTTCTACAAAGATGGTTGAGTGCAGCAAGTTCAAACTTTCCTTCTTAATGTAATCTAAAAAGATGGCCAAGTTAGTAGATTCGACTCATTTGTAAAGTACTTTGTTGAGAAAACAAACATCTTCATTGCCGAACATTGTACTGTGTGAAATAAGCTCATTCGGTTCTAGGAATCAGTTGCTTTCCTAAAAAGAAGGTTGAGTGCAGCAAGTTCAAACTTTCCTTGTTAATGTAATCTAAAAAGATGGCCAAGTTAGTAGATTCGACTCATTTGTAAAGTAGTTTGTTGAGAAAACAAACATCTTCATTGCCAAACATTGTACAGTGTGAAATAAGCTCATTCGGTTCTAGGAATCAGTTGCTTTCCTACAAAGAAGGTTGAGTGCAGCAAGTTCAAACTTTCCTTGTTAATGTAATCTAAAAAGATGCACAAGTTAGTAGATTGGCCTCATTTCTAAAGTAGTTTCTTGAGAAAACAAACATCTTCATTACCAAACATTGTACTGTGTGAAATAAGCTTAATTGGTTCTAGGGAATCACTTGTTTAATTTCTACAAAGAAGGTTGAGTGCAGCAAGTTCAAACTTTCCTTGTTTGTGTAATCTAACAAGATGTACAAGTTAGTAGATTCGCCCTCATTTCTAAAGTAGTTTCTTTAGAAAAGAAACATCTTCATTACCGAACACTGTACTGTGTGAAATAAGTTAATTCGGTTCTAGGAATCAGTTTAATTTCTACAAAGAAGGTTGAGTGCAGCAAGTTCAAACTTTCCTTGTTAATGTAATCTAAAAAGATGGCCAAGTTAGTAGATTCGCCTCATTTGTAAAGTAGTTTGTTGAGAAAACAAACATCTTCATTGCGAACATTGTACTGTGTGAAATAAGCTCATTCGGTTCTAGGAATCAGTTGCTTTCCTACAAAGAAGGTTGAGTGCAGCAAGTTCAAACCTTCCTTGTTAATGTAATCTAAAATGATGGCCAAGTTAGAAGATTCGCATCATTTGTAAAGTACTTTGTTTGAGAAAACAAACATCTTCATTGCTTAACATTGTACTGTGTGAAATAAGCTCATTCGGTCCTAGCAATCTGTTGCTTTCCTACAAAGAAGGTTGAGTGCAGCAAGTTTCAAACTTTCCTTGCTCATGTAATCTAAAAAGATGCCAAGTTAGTAGATTCAACTCATTTTTAAAGTAGTTTGTTTAGAAAACAAACATCTTCATTACCGAACACTGTACTATGTGAAATGAGCTCATTCGGTTCTAGGAATCAGTTGCTTTCCTACAAAGAAGGTTGAGTGCAGCAAGTTCAAACGTTCCTTGTTAATGTAATCTCAAAAGATGGCCAAGTTAGAACATTCGCCTCATTTGTAAAGTACTTTGTTGAGAAAACAAACATCTTCATTGCCGAACATTGTACTGTGTGAAATAAGCTCATTCGGTTCTAGGAATCAGTTGCTTTCCTACAAAGAATGTTGAGTGCAGCAAGTTCAAACTTTCCTTGTTAAAGTTAACTAAAAAGATGGCCAAGTTAGTAGATTCGACTCATTTGTAAAGTAGTTTGTTGAGAAAACAAACATCTTCATTGCCGAACATTGTACTGTGTGAAATAAGCTCATTCGGTTCTAGGAATCAGTTGCTTTCCTACAAAGAAGGTTGAGTGTAGCAAGTTCAAACTTTCCTTGTTAATGTAATCTGAAAAGATGCACAACGTAGTAGATTGGCCTCATTTCTAAAGTAGTTTCTTTAGGAAAAAAAACATCTTCAGTACCGAACACTGTACTGTGCGAAATGAGTTATTTCGCTTCTAGGAATCATTTTAATTCCTATGAAGAAGGTTGAGTGCAGCAAGTTCAAACCTTCCTTGTTAATGTAATCTAAAATGATGGCCAAGTTAGAAGATTCACCTCATTTGTAAAGTACTTTGTTGAGAAAACAAACATCTTCATTGCCGAACATTGTACTGTGTGAAATAAGCTCATTCGGTTCTAGGAATCAGTTGCTTTCCTACACAGAAGGTTGAGTGCAGCAAGTTCAAACTTTCCTTGTTAATGTAATCTAAAAAGATGCACAAGTTAGTAGATTGGCCTCATTTCTAAAGTAGTTTCTTTAGAAAAGAAACATCTTCAGTACCAAACACTGTACTGTGTGAAATAAGTTAATTCGCTTCTAGGAGTCAGTTTAATTTCTACAAAGATGGTTGAGTGCAGAAAGTTCAAACTTTCCTAGTTTGTGTAATCTAGCAAGATGTAGAAGTTAGTAGATTCGCATCCATTTCTAAATTAGTTTCTTTAGAAAACAAACATCTTCAGTACCGAACACTGTACTGTGTGAAATAAGTTAATTCGGTTCTAGGATTCAGGTGCTTTCCTTCAAAGAAGGTTGAGTGCAGCAAGTTCAAACTTTCCTTGTTAATGTAATCTAAAAAGATGGCCAAGTTAGTAGATTCGACTCATTTGTAAAGTAGTTTGTTGAGAAAACAAACATCTTCATTGCCGAACATAGTACTGTGTGAAATAAGCTCATTCAGTTCTAGGAATCAGTTGCTTTCCTACAAAGAAGGTTGAGTGCAGCAAGTTCAAACTTTCCTTGTTAATGTAATCTAAAAAGATGACCAAGTTAGTAGATTCGACTCATTTGTAAAGTAGTTTGTTGAGAAAACAAACATCTTCATTGCCGAACATTTTACTGTGTGAAATAAGCTCATTCGGTTCTAGGAATCAGTTGCTTTCCTACAAAGAAGGTTGAGTGCAGCAAGTTCAAACTTTCCTTGTTAATGTAATCTAAAAAGTTGCACAAACTAGTAGATTGGTCTCATTTCTAAAGTAGTTTCTTTAGAAAAGAAACATCTTCAGTAATCTAACACTGTACTGTGTGAAATAAGTTAATTCGCTTCTAGGAATCAGTTTAATTTCTACAAAGAAGGTTGAGTGCAGCAAGTTCAAACTTTCCTTGTTAATGTAATCTCAAAAGATGGCCAAGTTAGAAGATTCGCCTCATTTGTAAAGTACTTTGTTGAGAAAACAAACATCTTCATTGTTTAACATTGTACTGTGTGAAATAAGCTCATTCGGTTCTAGGAATCAGTTGCTTTCCTACAAAGAAGGTTGAGTGCAGCAAGTTCAAACCTTCCTTGTTAATGTAATCTAAAATGATGGCCAAGTTAGAAGATTCGCATCATTTGTAAAGTAGTTGTTGAGAAAACAAACATCTTCATTGCCGAACATTGTACTGTGTGAAATAAGCTCATTCTTCTAGCAATCTGTTGCTTTCCTACACAGAAGGTTGAGTGCAGCAAGTTCAAACTTTCCTTGTTTCATGTAATCTAAAAAGATGCCAAGTTAGTAGATTCAACTCATTTTTAAAGTAGTTTGTTTAGAAAACAAACATCTTCATTACCGAACACTGTACTATGTGAAATGAGCTCATTCGGTTCTAGGAATCAGTTGCTTTCCTACAAAGAAGGTTGAGTGCAGCAAGTTCAAACTTTCCTTGTTAATGTAATCTCAAAAGATGGCCAAGTTAGAACATTCGCCTCATTTGTAAAGTAGTTTTGTTGAGAAAACAAACATCTTCATTGCCGAACATTGTACTGTGTGAAATAAGCTCATTCGGTTCTAGGAATCAGTTGCTTTCCTACAAAGAATGTTGAGTGCAGCAAGTTCAAACTTTCCTTGTTAAAGTTAACTAAAAAGATGGCCAAGTTAGTAGATTCGACTCATTTGTAAAGTAGTTTGTTGAGAAAACAAACATCTTCATTGCCGAACATTGTACTGTGTGAAATAAGCTCATTCGGTTCTAGGAATCAGTTGCTTTCCTACAAAGAAGGTTGAGTGCAGCAAGTTCAAACTTTCCTTGTTAATGTAATCTAAAAAGATGCAAGTTAGTAGATTGGCCTCATTTCTAAAGTAGTTTTTTAGAAAAGAAACATCTTCAGTACCGAACACTGTACTGTGTGAAATAAGTTAATTTGCACTTCTAGGAATCAGTTTAATTCCTACAAAGAAGGTTGAGTGCAGCAAGTTCAAACCTTCCTTGTTAATGTAATCTAAAAAGATGGCCAAGGTAGAAGATTCACCTCATTTGTAAAGTAGTTTGTTGAGAAAACAAACATCTTCATTGCCGAACATTGTACTGTGTGAAATAAGCTCATTCGGTTCTAGGAATCAGTTGCTTTCCTACAAAGAAGGTTGAGTGCAGCAAGTTCAAAGTTTCCTTGTTAATGTAATCTGAAAAGATGCACAACTTAGTAGATTGGCCTCATTTCTAAAGTAGTTTGTGTAGAAAACAAACTTCTTCATTACCGAACACTGTACTATGTGAAATGAGGTAGTTCGATTCTAGGAATCACATGCTTTCCTACAAAGAATGTTGACTGCAGCAAGTTCAAACTTTTAATACTTTGTGTAATCTAACAAGATGTACAAGTTAGTGGATTCGCCCTCATTTCTACAGTAGTTTCTTTAGAAAAGAAACATCTTCAGTACCGAACACTGTACTGTGTGAAATAAGTTAATTCGCTTCTAGGAATCAGTTTAATTTCTATGAAAAAGGTTGAGTGCAGCAAGTTCAACCTATCCTTTTTAATGTAATCTCAAAAGATGACCCAGTTAGAAGATTCTCCTCATTTGTAAAGTACTTTGATGAGAAAAAAACATCTTCATTGTTAACATTGTACTGTGTGAAATAAGCTCATTCGGTTCTAGGAATCAGTTGTTTTCCTACAAAGAAGGTTGAGTGCAGCAAGTTCAAACTTTCCTTGTTAATGTTAACTAAAAAGATGGCCAAGTTAGTAGATTCGACTCATTTATAAAGTAGATTGTTGAGAAAACAAACATCTTCATTGTTTAACATTGTACTGTGTGAAATAAGCTCATTCGGTTCTAGGAATCAGTTGCTTTCCTTCAAAGAAGGTTGAGTGCAGCAAGTTCAAACTTTCCTTGTTAATGTAATCTGAAAAGATGCACAACGTTAGTAGATTAGCATCATTTCTAAAGTAGTTCCCTTAGAAAAGTAACATCTTCAGTACCGAACACTGTACTGTGTGAAATAAGTTAATTCGCTTCTAGGGATCAGGTTAATTTCTATGAAGAACGTTGAGTGCAGCAAGTTCAAACTTTCCTTGTTAATGTAATCTGAAAAGATGGCCAAGTTAGAAGATTCGCCTCATTTGTAAAGTACTTTGTTGAGAAAACAAGCATCTTCATTGCCGAACATTGTACTGTGTGAAATAAGCTCATTCGGTTCTGGGAATCAGTTGCTTTCCTACAAAGAAGGTTGAGTGCAGCAAGTTCAAACTTTCCTTGTTAATGTAATCTTAAAAGATGCACAACGTAGTAGATTGGCCTCATTTCTAAAGTAGTTTCTTTAGAAAAGAAACATCTTCAGTACCGAACACTGTACTGTGTGAAATAAGTTAATTCGCTTCTAGGAATCAGTTTAATTTCTACGAAGAAGGTTGAGTGCAGCAAGTTCAAACCTTCCTTGTTAATGTAATCTAAAAAGATGGCCAAGGTAGAAGATTCACCTCATTTGTAAAGTAGTTTGTTGAGAAAACAAACATCTTCATTGCCGAACATTGTACTGTGTGAAATAAGCTCATTCGGTTCTAGGAATCAGTTGCTTTCCTACAAAGAAGGTTGAGTTCAGCAAGTTCAAAGTTTCCTTGTTAATGTAATCTGAAAAGATGCACAACTTAGTAGATTGGCCTCATTTTTAAAGTAGTTTGTGTAGAAAACAAACTTCTTCATTACCGAACACTGTACTATGTGAAATGAGCTAGTTCGATTCTAGGAATCACATGCTTTCCTACAAAGAATGTTGACTGCAGCAAGTTCAAACTTTAATACTTTGTGTAATCTAACAAGATGTACAAGTTCGTGGATTCGCCTCATTTCTACAGTAGTTTCTTTAGAAAAGAAACATCCTCAATACTGAACACTGTACTGTGTGAAATAAGTTAATTCGCTTCTAGGAATCAGTTTAATTTCTACGAAGAAGGTTGAGTGCAGCAAGTTCAACCTATCCTTTTTAATGTAATCTCAAAAGATGGCCCAGTTAGAAGATTCTCCTCATTTGTAAAGTACTTTGATGAGAAAAAAAACATCTTCGTTGCCGAACATTGTACTGTGTGAAATAAGCTCATTCGGTTCTAGGAATCAGTTGTTTTCCTACAAAGAAGGTTGAGTGCAGCAAGTTCAAACTTTCCTTGTTAATGTTAACTAAAAAGATGGCCAAGTTAGTAGATTCGACTCATTTATAAAGTAGATTGTTGAGAAAACAAACATCTTCATTGCCGAACATTGTACTGTGTGAAATAAGCTCATTCGGTTCTAGGAATCAGTTGCTTTCCTACAAAGAAGGTTGAGTGTAGCAAGTTCAAACATTCCTTGTTAATGTAATCTGAAAAGATGCACAACGTAGTAGATTGGCATCATTTCTAAAGTAGTTCCCTTAGAAAAGTAACATCTTCAGTACCGAACACTGTACTGTGTGAAATAAGTTAATTCGCTTCTAGGGATCAGTTTAATTTCTATGAAGAACGTTGAGTGCAGCAAGTTCAAACTTTCCTTGTTAATGTAATCTGAAAAGATGGCCAAGTTAGAAGATTCGCCTCATTTGTAAAGTACTTTGTTGAGAAAACAAGCATCTTCATTGCCGAACATTGTACTGTGTGAAATAAGCTCATTCGGTTCTGGGAATCAGTTGTTTTCCTACAAAGAAGGTTGAGTGCAGCATGTTCAAACTTTCCTTGTAAATGTAATCTAAAAAGATGGCGAAATTGGTAGATTCGCCTCATTTGTAAAGTAGTTTGTTGAGAAAACAAACATCTTCATTGCCGAACATTGTACTGTGAAAATAAGCTCAGTCGGTTCTAGGAATCAGTTGCTTTCCTACAAAGAAGGTTGAGTGCAGCAAGTTCAAACTTTCCTTGTTAATGTAATCTGAAAAGATGCACAACTTAGTAGATTGGCCTCATTTCTAGAGTAGTTTGTTTAGAAAACAAACATCGTCATTACGAACACTGTACTATGTGAAATGAGCTAGTTCGATTCTAGGAATCACTTGCTTTCCTACGAAGAAGGTTGAGTGCAGCAAGTTCAAACTTTCCTACTTTGTGAAATCTAACAAGATAAACAAGTTCGTGGATTCGCCTCATTTCTAAAGTAGTTTCTTTAGAAAAGAAACATCTTCAGTAATTCTAACACTGTACTGTGTGAAATAAGTTAATTCGCTTCTAGGAATCAGTTTAATTTCTAGGAAGAAGGTTGAGTGCAGCAAGTTCAAACTTTCCTTGTTAATGTAATCTAAAACGATGGCCAAGTTAGAAGATTCGCCTAATTTGTAAAGTACTATTTTGAGAAAACAAACATCTTCATTGCCGAACATTGTACTGTGTGAAATAAGCTCATTCGGTTCTAGGAATCAGTTGCTTTCCTACAAAGAAGGTTGAGTGCAGCAAGTTCAAACTTTCCTTTTTAATGTAATCTGAAAAGATGCACAACTTAGTAGATTGGCCTCATTTCTAAAGTAGTTTGTTTAGAAAACAAACATCGTCATTACCGAACACTGTACTATGTGAAATGAGCTAGTTCGATTCTAGGAATCACTTGCTTTCCTATGAAGAAGGTTGAGTGCAGCAAGTTCAAACTTTCCTACTTTGTGTAATCTAACAAGATATACAAGTTCGTGGATTCGCCTCATTTCTAAAGTAGTTTCTTTAGAAAAGAAACATCTTCAGTACCGAACACTGTACTGTGTGAAATAAGTTAATTCGCTTCTAGGAATCAGTTTAATTTCTAGGAAGAAGGTTGAGTGCAGCAAGTTCAAACTTTCCTTGTTAATGTAATCTAAAACGATGGCCAAGTTAGAAGATTCGCCTAATTTGTAAAGTACTATTTTGAGAAAACAAACATCTTCATTGCCGAACATTGTACTGTGTGAAATAAGCTCATTCGGTTCTAGGAATCAGTTGCTTTCCTACAAAGAAGGTTGAGTGCAGCAAGTTCAAACTTTTCTTGTTAATGTAATCTGAAAAGATGGCGAAGTTAGTTGATTCGACTCATTTGTAAAGTAGTTTGTTGAGAAAACAAACATCTTCATTGCCGAACATTGTACTGTGTGAAATAAGCTCATTCGGTTCTAGGAATCAGTTGCTTTCCTACAAAGAAGGTTGAGTGCAGCAAGTTCAAACTTTCCTTGTTAATGTAATCTAAAAAGATGGCGAAGTTAGTAGATTCGCCTCATTTGTAAAGTACTTTGTTGAGAAAACAAACATCTTCATTGCCGAACATTATACTGTGTGAAATAAGCTCATTCGGTTCTAGGAATCAGTTGCTTTCCTACAAAGAAGGTTGAGTGCAGCAAGTTCAAATTTTCCTTGTTAATGTAATCAGAAAAGATGCACAACTAAGTAGATTAGTAGATTGGCCTCATTTCTAAAGTAGTTTCTTTAGAACTTAGCAGATTGGCCTCATTTCTAAAGCAGTTTCTTTAGAAAAAAACAAACATCTTCATTCAGTTTAATTTCGAACACTGTACTCAAGTTGTGAAATAAGTTATTGGCCTCATTTTCAGTTTCTTTAGAAAGAAACATCTAGGAATCAGTTGCTTTCCTTAAAGAAGGTTGAGTGCAGCAAGTTCAAACTTTTCTTGTTAATGTAATCTAAAAATGGCGAAGTTAGTAGATTCGACTCATTTGTAAAGTAGTTTGTTGAGAAAACAAACATCTTCATTGCCGAACATTGTACTGTGTGAAATAAGCTCATTCGGTTCTAGGAATCAGTTGCTTTCCTACAAAGAAGGTTGAGTGCAGCAAGTTCAAACTTTCCTTGTTAATGTAATCTAAAAAGACGGCTAAGTTAGTACATTCGCCTCATTTGTAAAGTACTTTGTTGAGAAAACAAACATCTTCATTCCCGGTCATTGTACTGTGTGAAATAAGCTCATTCGGTTCTAGGAATCAGTTGCTTTCCTACAAAGAAGCTTGAGTGCAGCAAGTTCAAACTTTCCTTGTTAATGTAATGTGAAAAGATGCACAACTTAGTAAATTGGCCTCATTTCTAAAGTAGTTTATTTGGAAAACAAACATCTTCATTACCGAACACTGTACTATGTTAAATGAGCTATTACGATTCTAGGAATCACTTGCTTTCCTACAAAGAAGGTTGAGTGCAGCAAGTTCAAACTATCCTTGTTCATGTAATCTCAAAAGATGGCTAAGTTAGAACATTCGCCTCATTTGTAAAGTACTTTGTTGAGAAAACAAACATCTTCATTGCGGAACATGGTACTCTGTGAAAAAAGCTCATTCGGTTCTAGGAATCAGTTGCTTTCCTACAAAGAAGGTTGAGTGCAGCACGTTCAAACTTTCCTTCTTAATGTAATCTAAAAAGATGGCCAACTTAGAAGATTCGCCTCATTTGTAAAGTACTTTGCTATGAAAACAAACATCTTCATTGCCGAACATTGTACTGTGTGAAATAAGCTCATTCGGTTCTAGGAATCAGTTGCTTTCCTACAAAGAAGGTTAAGTTCAGCAAATTCAAACTTTCCTTGTTAATGTAATCTGAAAAGATGCACAACGTAGTAGATTGGCCTCATTTCTAAAGTAGTTTCTTTAGAAAAGAAACATCTTCAGTAAAGAACACTGTTTTGTGTGAAATAAGTTAATTCGCTTCTAGGAATCAGTTTAATTTCTACGAAGAAGGTTGAGTGCAGCAAGTTCAAACTTTCCTTGTTAATGTAATCTGAAAAGATGGCCAAGTTAGAAGATTCGCCTCATTTGAAAAGTACTTTGTTGAGAAAACAAACATCTTCATTTCCGAACATTGTACTGTGTGAAATAAGCTCATTCGGTTCTAGGAATCAGTTGCTTTCCTACAAAGAAGGTTGAGTGCAGCAAGTTCAAACTTTCCTTGTTAATGTAATGTGAAAAGATGCACAACTTAGTAAATTGGCCTCATTTCTAAAGTAGTTTATTTAGAAAACAAACATCTTCATTACCGAACACTGTACTATGTTAAATGAGCTATTACGATTCTAGGAATCACTTGCTTTCCTACAAAGAAGGTTGAGTGCAGCAAGTTCAAACTATCCTTGTTCATGTAATCTCAAAAGATGGCCAAGTTAGAACATTCGCCTCATTTGTAAAGTACTTTGTTGAGAAAACAAACATCTTCATTGCGGAACATGGTACTCTGTGAAAAAAGCTCATTCGGTTCTAGGAATCAGTTGCTTTCCTACAAAGAAGGTTGAGTGCAGCAAGTTCAAACTTTCCTTCTTAATGTAAACTAAAAAGATGGCCAACTTAGAAGATTCGCCTCATTTGTAAAGTACTTTGTTGAGAAAACAAACATCTTCATTGCGGAACATGGTACTCTGTGAAAAAAGCTCATTCGGTTCTAGGAATCAGTTGCTTTCCTACAAAGAAGGTTGAGTGCAGCAAGTTCAAACTTTCCTTCTTAATGTAATCTAAAGAGATGGCCAACTAAGAAGATTCGCCTCATTTGTAAAGTA
This sequence comes from Orientallactaga sibirica, assembly GCA_036365145.1. Taxonomy (NCBI): domain Eukaryota; kingdom Metazoa; phylum Chordata; class Mammalia; order Rodentia; family Dipodidae; genus Orientallactaga; species Orientallactaga sibirica. The sequence continues at coordinate 173,709 of JAEOAD010001129.1, forward strand.
CTTTGTTGAGAAAACAAACATCTTCATTGCCAAACATTGTACTGTGTGAAATAAGCTCATTCGGTTCTAGGAATCAGTTGCTTTCCTACAAAGAAGGTTGAGTGCAGCAAGTTCAAACTTTCCTTGTTAATGTATTCTGAAAAAATGCACAACTTAGTAGATTGGCCTCATTTCTAAAGTAGTTTGTTTAGAAAACAAACATCTTCATTACCGAACACTGTACTATGTGAAATGAGCTAGTTCGATTCTAGGAATCAGTTGCTTTCCTACAAAGAAGGTTGAGTGCAGCAAGTTCAAACTTTCCTTGTTAATGTAATCTGAAAAGATGCACAACTTAGTAGATTAGCCTCATTTCTAAAGTAGGTTCTTTAGAAAAGAAACATCTTCAGTACCGAACACTGTTTTGTGTGAAATAAGTTAATTCGCTTCTAGGAATCAGTTTAATTTCTACGAAGAAGGTTGAGTGCAGCAAGTTCAAACTTTCCTTGTTAATGTAATCTGAAAAGATGGCCAAGTTAGAAGATTCGCCTCATTTGAAAAGTACTTTGTTGAGAAAACAAACATCTTCATTCCCGGTCATTGTACTGTGTGAAATAAGCTCATTCGGTTCTAGGAATCAGTTGCTTTCCTACAAAGAAGCTTGAGTGCAGCAAGTTCAAACTTTCCTTGTTAATGTAATGTGAAAAGATGCACAACTTAGTAAATTGGCCTCATTTCTAAAGTAGTTTATTTGGAAAACAAACATCTTCATTACCAACACTGTACTATGTTAAATGAGCTATTACGATTCTAGGAATCACTTGCTTTCCTACAAAGAAGGTTGAGTGCAGCAAGTTCAAACTATCCTTGTTCATGTAATCTCAAAAGATGGCCAAGTTAGAACATTCGCCTCATTTGTAAAGTACTTTGTTGAGAAAACAAACATCTTCATTATGGAACATGGTACTCTGTGAAAAAGCTCATTCGGTTCTAGGAATCAGTTGCTTTCCTACAAAGAAGGTTGAGTGCAGCAAGTTCAAACTTTCCTTCTTAATGTAATCTAAAAAGATGGCCAACTTAGAAGATTCGCCTCATTTGTAAAGTACTTTGTTGAGAAAACAAACATCTTCATTGCGGAACATGGTACTCTGTGAAAAAAGCTCATTCGGTTCTAGGAATCAGTTGCTTTCCTACAAAGAAGGTTGAGTGCAGCAAGTTCAAACTTTCCTTGTTAATGTAATGTTAAAAGATGCACAACTTAGTAAATTGGCCTCATTTCTAAAGTAGTTTATTTAGAAAACAAACATCTTCATTACCGAACACTGTACTATGTTAAATGAGCTATTACGATTCTAGGAATCACTTGCTTTCCTACAAAGAAGGTTGAGTGCAGCAAGTTCAAACTATCCTTGTTCATGTAATCTCAAAAGATGGCCAAGTTAGAACATTCGCTTCATTTGTAAAGTACTTTGTTGAGAAAACAAACATCTTCATTGCGGGACATGGTACTCTGTAAAAAAAGCTCATTCGGTTCTAGGAATCAGTTGCTTTCCTACAAAGAAGGTTGAGTGCAGCAAGTTCAAACTTTCCTTCTTAATGTAATCTAAAAAGATTGCCAACTTAGAAGATTCGCCTCATTTGTAAAATACTTTGTAGAGAAAACAAACATCTTCATTGCGAAACATTGTACTGTGTGAAATAAGCTCATTAGGTACTAGGAATCAGTTGCTTTCCTACAAAGAAGGTTGAGTGCAGCAAGTTCAAACTTTCCTTGTTAATGTAATCTAAAAAGATGGCCAAGTTAGAAGATCCACCTCATTTGTAAAGTACTTTGTTGAGAAAACAAACATCTTCATTGCCGAACATTGTACTGTGTGAAATAAGCTCATTCGGTTCTAGGAATCAGTTGCTTTCCTACAAAGAAGGTTGAGTGCAGCAAGTTCAAACTTTCCTTGTTAATGTAATCTGAAAAGATGCACAACTTAGAGATTGGCCTCATTTTCTAAAGTAGTTTGTTTAGAAAACAAACATCTTCATTACCGAACACTGTGCTATGTGAAATGAGCTAGTTCGATTCTAGGAATAACTTGCTTTCCTCTGAAGAAAGTTGAGTGCAGCAAGTTCAAACTTTCCTACTTTGTGTAATCTAACAAGATGTACAAGTTAGTGGATTCGCCTCATTTCTAAAGTAGTTTCTTTAGAAAAGAAACATCTTCAGTACCGAAAAACTGTACTGTGTGAAATAAGTTAATTAGGTTCTAGGAATCAGTTTAATTTCAACGAAGAAGGTTGAGTTCAGCAAGTTCAAACTTTCCTTGTTAATGTAATCAAAAGATGGCCAAGTTAGTAGATTCGACTCATTTGTAAAGTAGTTTGTTGAGAAAACAAACATCTTCATTGCCGAACATTGTACTGTGTGAAATAAGCTCATTCGGTTCTAGGAATCAGTTGCTTTCCTACAAAGAAGGTTGAGTGCAGCAAGTTCAAACTTTCCTTGTTAATGTAATCTGAAAAGATGCACAACGTAGTAGATTGGCCTCATTTCTAAAGTAGTTTCTTTAGAAAAGAAACATCTTCAATACCGAACACTGTTCTGTGTGAAATAAGTTAATTCGCTTCTAGGAATCAGTTTAATTTCTACGAAGAAGGTTGAGTGCAGCAAGTTCAAACTTTCCTTGTTAATGTAATCTAAAAAAGATGGCCAAGTTAGAAGATTCACCTCATTTGAAAAGTACTTTGTTGAGAAAACAAACATCTTCATTTCGAACATTGTACTGTGTGAAAAAAAAAAGCTCATTCGGTTCTAGGAATCAGTTGCTTTCCTACAAAGAAGGTTGAGTGCAGCAAGTTCAAACTTTCCTTGTTAATGTAATGTGAAAAGCTGCACAACTTAGTAAATTGGCCTCATTTCTAAAGTAGTTTATTTAGAAAACAAACATCTTCATTACCGAACACTGTACTATGTTAAATGAGCTATTACGATTCTAGGAATCACTTGCTTTCCTACAAAGAAGGTTGAGTGCAGCAAGTTCAAACTATCCTTGTTCATGTAATCTCAAAAGATGGCCAAGTTAGAACATTCGCCTCATTTGTAAAGTACTTTGTTGAGAAAACAAACATCTTCATTGCGGAACATGGTACTCTGTGAAAAAAGCTCATTCGGTTCTAGGAATCAGTTGCTTTCCTACAAAGAAGGTTGAGTGCAACACGTTCAAACTTTCCTTCTTAATGTAATCTAAAAAGATGGCCAACTTAGAAGATTCGCCTCATTTGTAAAGTACTTTGCTATGAAAACAAACATCTTCATTGCCGAACATTGTACTGTGTGAAATAAGCTCATTCGGTTCTAGGAATCAGTTGCTTTCCTACAAAGAAGGTTGAGTGCAGCAAGTTCAAACTTTCCTTGTTAATGTATTCTGAAAAGATGCACAACTTAGTAGATTGGCCTCATTTCTAAAGTAGTTTGTTTAGAAAACAAACATCTTCATTACCGAACACTGTACTATGTGAAATGAGCTAGTTCGATTCTAGGAATCACTTGCTTTCCTACGAAGAAGGTTGAGTGCAGCAAGTTCAAACTTTCCTACTTTGTGTAAACTAACAAGATGTACAAGTTAGTGGATTCGCCTCATTTCTTAAGTAGTTTCTTTAGAAAAGAAACATCTTCAGTACCGAACACTGTACTTTGTGAAATAAGTTAATTCGCTTCTAGGAATCAGTATAATTTCTATGAAGAATATTGAGTGCAGCAACTTCAAACTTTCCTTGTTAATGTAATCTTAAAAGATTTCCAAGTTAGTAGATTCGACTCATTTGTAAAGTATTTTGTTTAGAAAACAAACAACTTCATTGCCGAACATTGTACTGTGTGAAAGAAGCTCATTCGGTTCTAGGAATCAGTTACTTTCCTTCAAAGAAGGTTGAGTGCAGCAAGTTCAAACTTTCCTTGTTAATGTAATCTGAAAAGATGCACAGCTTAGTAGATTGGCCTCATTTCTAAAGTAGTTTGTTTAGAAAACAAACATCTTCATTACCGAACACTGTACTATGTGAAATGAGCTAGTTCGATTCTAGGAATCACTTGCTTTCCTACGAAGAAGGTTGAGTGCAGCAAGTTCAAACTTTCCTACTTTGTGTAAACTAACAAGATGTACAAGTTAGTGGATTCGCCTCATTTCTTAAGTAGTTTCTTTAGAAAAGAAACATCTTCAGTACCGAACACTGTACTTTGTGAAATAAGTTAATTCGCTTCTAGGAATCAGTATAATTTCTATGAAGAATATTGAGTGCAGGAAGTTCAAACTTTCCTTGTTAATGTAATCTCAAAAGATGGCCAAGGTAGAACATTCGCCTCAATTGTAAAGTACTTTGTTGAGAAAACAAACATCTTCATTGCCGAACATTGTACTGTGTGAAATAAGCTCATTCGGTTCTAGGAATCAGTTGCTTTCCTCCAAAGAAGGTTGAGTGCAGCAAGTTCAAACTTTCCTTGTTAATGTAATCTAAAAAGATGTCCAAGTTGGTAGATTCGCCTCATTTCTAAAGTAGTTACTTTAGAAAACAAACCTAAATTGCCAAACTTTGTACTTTGTGAAATGAGCTAATTCAGTTCTAGGAATCAGTTTACTTTCTACGAAGATGGTTGAGTTTAGCAAGTTCAAACTTTCCTTGTTAATGTGGTCTGAAAAGATGTCCAAGTTAGTAGATTTGCCTCATTGGTAAAGTAGTTTGTTGAGAAAACAAACATCTTCATTGGGGAACATTGTACTGTGTGAACAAAGCTAATTTAGATCTAGAATTCAGTTGCTTTCCTACAAAGAAGGTTGAATGTAGCCAGTTCAAACTTTCCTTGTTAATGTAACCTAAAAACATGCACGACTTAGTAGATTGGCCTCATTTCTAAAGTAGTTTCTTTAGAAAGGAAACATCTTCAATACCGAACACTGTACTGTGTGAAATGAGTTAATTCACTTCTAGGAGTCAGTTTAATTTCTACGAAGATGTTTGAGTGCAGGAAGTTCAAACTTTCCTAGTTTCTGTAATCTAACAAGATGTACAAGTTAGTGGATTTGCATCATTTCTAAATTAGTTTCTTTAGAAAACAAACATCTTCAGTACCGAACATTGTACTGTGTGAAATAAGTTAATTCGGTTCTAGGAATCAGTTACTTTCCTACAAAGAAGGTTGAGTGCAGCAAGTTCAAACTTTCCTTGTTAATGTAATCTAACAAGATGGCCAAGTGAGTAGATTTGAATCATTTGTAAACTAGTTTGTTGAGAAAACAAATATCTTCATTGCCGAACTTTGTACTGTGTGAAATAAGCTCCTTCGGTTCTAGGAATCAGTTGCTTTCCTACAAAGAAGGTTGAGTGCAGCAAGTTCAAACTTTACTTGTTAATGTAATCTTAAAAGATGCACAATGTAGTAGATTGGCCTCATTTCTAAAGTAGTTTCTTTAGAAAAGAAACATCTTCAGTACCTAACACTGTACTGTGTGAAATAAGTTAATTCGGCTTCTAGGAATCAGTTTAATTTCTCTGAAGAAGGTTGAGTGCAGCAAGTTCAAGCTTTCCTTGTTAATGTAATCTAAAAAGATGGCCAAGTTAGAAGATTCGCCTCGTTTGTAAAGTACTTTGTTGAGAAAACAAACATCTTCATTGCCGAACCTTATACTGTGTGAAATAAGCTCATTCGGTTCTAGGAATCAGTTGCTTTCCTACAAAGAAGGTTGAGTGCAGCAACTTCAAACTTTCCTTGTTAATGTAATCTGAAAAGATGCACAACTTAGTAGATTGGCCTCATTTCTAAAGTAGTTTGTTTAGAAAACATACATCTTCATTACCGAACACTGTGCTATGTGAAATGAGCTAGTTCGATTCTAGGAATCACTTGCTTTCCTACGAAGAAAGTTGAGTGCAGCAATTTCAATCTTTCCTACTTTGTGTAATCTAACAAGATGTACAAGTTAGTGGATTCGCCTCATTTCTAAAGTAGTTTCTTTAGAAAGAAACATCTTCAGTACCGAAAACTGTACTGTGTGAAATAAGTTAATTCGCTTCTAGGAATCAGTTTAATTTCAACGAAGAAGGTTGAGTGCAGCAAGTTCAAACTTTCCTTGTTAATGTAATCTCAAAAGATGGCCAAGTTAGTAGATTCGACTCATTTGTAAAGTAGTTTGTTGTGAAAACAAACATCTTCATTGCCGAACATTATACTGTGTGAAATAAGCTCATTCGGTTCTAGGAATCAGTTGCTTTCTTACAAAGAAGGTTGACTGCAGCAACTTCAAACTTTCCTTGTTAATGTAATCTGAAAAGATGCACAACGTAGTAGATTGGCCACATTTCTAAAGTAGTTTCTTTAGAAAAGAAACATCTTCAGTACCGAACACTGTACTGTGTGAAATAAGTTAATTCGCTTCTAGGAATCAGTTTAATTTCTACGAAGAAGGTTGAGTGCAGCAAGTTCAAACTTTCCTTCTTAATGTAATCTAAAAAGATGGCCAACTTAGATTATTCGCCTCATTTGTAAAGTACTTTGCTGAGAAAACAAACATCTTCATTGCCGAACATTGTACTGTGTGAAATAAGCTCATTCGGTTCTAGGAATCAGTTGCTTTCCTACAAAGAATGTTGAGTGCAGCAAGTTCAAACTTTCCTTGTTAATGTAATGTGAAAAGATGCACAACTTAGTAGATTGTCCTCATTTGTAAAGTAGTTTGTTTAGAAAACAAACATCTTCATTACCGAACACTGTACTATGTGAAATGAGCTAGTTCGATTCTAGGAATCACTTGCTTTCCTACGAAGAAGGTTGAGTGCAGCAAGATTCAAACTTTCCTTGTTCATGTAATCTCAAAAGATGGCCAAGTTAGAACATTCGCCTCATTTGTAAAGTACATTGTTTGAAAACAAACATCTTCATTGCGAACATTGTACTGTGTGAAATAAGGTCATTCGGTTCTAGGAATCAGTTGCTTTCCAACAAAGAAGGTTGAGTGCAGCAAGTTCAAACTTTCCTTGTTAATGTAATCTAAAAAGATGGCGAAGTTAGTAGATTCGACTCATTTGTAAAGTAGTTTGTTGAGAAAACAAACATCTTCATTGCCAAACATTGTCCTGTGTGAAATAAGCTCATTCGGTACTAGGAATCAGTTGCTTTCCTACAAAGAAGGTTGAGTGCAGCAAGTTCAAACTTTCCTTGTTAATGTAATCTAAAAAGATGGCCAAGTTAGAAGATCCACCTCATTTGTAAAGTACTTTGTTGAGAAAACAAACATCTTCATTGCCGAACATTGTACTGTGTGAAATAAGCTCATTCGGTTCTAGGAATCAGTTGCTTTCCTACAAAGAAGGTTGAGTGCAGCAACTTCAAACTTTCCTTGTTAATGTAATCTCTAAAAGATGCACAACTTAGTAGATTGGCCTCATTTCTAAAGTAGTTTTTAGAAAACAAACATCTTCATTACCGAACACTGTGCTATGTGAAATGAGCTAGTTCGATTCTAGGAATCACTTGCTTTCCTACGAAGAAAGTTGAGTGCAGCAAGTTCAAACTTTCCTACTTTGTGTAATCTAACAAGATGTACAAGTTAGTGGATTCGCCTCATTTCTAAAGTAGTTTCTTTAGAAAAGAAACATCTTCAGTACCGAAAACTGTACTGTGTGAAATAAGTTAATTAGCGGTTCTAAGAATCAGTTTAATTTCAACAAAGAAGGTTGAGTGCAGCAAGTTCAAACTTTCCTTCTTAATGTAATCTCAAAAGATGGCCAAGTTAGTAGATTCGACTCATTTGTAAAGTAGTTTGTTGAGAAAACAAACATCTTCATTGCGAACATTGTACTGTGTGAAATAAGCTCATTCGGTTCTAGGAATCAGTTGCTTTCCTACAAAGAAGGTTGAGTGCAGCAAGTTCAAACTTTCCTTGTTAATGTAATCTGAAAAGATGCACAACGTAGTAGATTGGCCTCATTTCTAAAGTAGTTTCTTTAGAAAAGAAACATCTTCAGTACGAACACTGTTCTGTGTGAAATAAGTTAATTAGTTCTAGGAATCAGTTTAATTTCTACGAAGAAGGTTGAGTGCAGCAAGTTCAAACTTTCCTTGTTAATGTAATCTGAAAAGATGGCCAAGTTAGAAGATTCGCCTCATTTGAAAAGTACTTTGTTGAGAAAACAAACATCTTCATTTCAACATTGTACTGTGTGAAATAAGCTCATTCGGTTCTAGGAATCAGTTGCTTTCCTACAAAGAAGGTTGAGTGCAGCAAGTTCAAACTTTCCTTGTTAATGTAATGTGAAAAGATGCACAACTTAGTAAATTGGCCTCCTTTCTAAAGTAGTTTATTTAGAAAACAAACATCTTCATTACCGAACACTGTACTATGTTAAATGAGCTATTATGATTCTAGGAATCACTTGCTTTCCTACAAAGAAGGTTGAGTGCAGCAAGTTCAAACTATCCTTGTTCATGTAATCTCAACAGATGGTACAAGTTAGAACATTTCGCCTCATTTGTAAAAAGTACTTTGTTGAGAAAACAAACATCTTCATTGCGGAACATGGTACTCTGTGAAAAAAGCTCATTCGGTTCTAGGAATCAGTTGCTTTCCTACAAAGAAGGTTGAGTGCAACACGTTCAAACTTTCCTTCTTAATGTAATCTAAAAAGATGGCCAACTTAGAAGATTCGCCTCATTTGTAAAGTACTTTGCTATGAAAACAAACATCTTCATTGCCGAACATTGTACTGTGTGAAATAAGCTCATTCGGTTCTAGGAATCAGTTGCTTTCCTACAAAGAAGGTTGAGTGCAGCAACTTCAAAATTTCCTTGTTAATGTAATCTGAAAAGATGCACAACTTAGTAGATTGGCCTCATTTCTAAAGTAGTTCGTTTAGAAAACAAACATCTTCATTACCGAACACTGTGCTATGTGAAATGAGCTAGTTCGATTCTAGGAATCACTTGCTTTCCTACGAAGAAAGTTGAGTGCAGCAAGTTCAAACTTTCCTACTTTGTGTAATCTAACAAGATGTACAAGTTAGTGGATTCGCCTCATTTCTAAAGTAGTTTCTTTAGAAAGAAACATCTTCAGTACCGAACACTGTACTGTGTGAAATAAGTTAATTCGCTTCTAAGAATCAGTTTAATTTCAACGAAGAAGGTTGAGTGCAGCAAGTTCAAACTTTCCTTGTTAATGTAATCTCAAAAGATGGCCAAGTTAGTAGATTCGACTCATTTGTAAAGTAGTTTGTTGAGAAAACAAACATCTTCATTGCCGAACATTGTACTGTGTGAAATAAGCTCATTCGGTTCTAGGAATCAGTTGCTTTCCTACAAAGAAGGTTGAGTGCAGCAAGTTCAAACTTTCCTTGTTAATGTAATCTGAAAAGATGCACAACGTAGTAGATTGGCCTCATTTCTAAAGTAGTTTCTTTAGAAAAGAAACATCTTCAGTACCGAACACTGTTCTGTGTGAAATAAGTTAATTCGCTTCTAGGAATCAGTTTAATTTCTACGAAGAAGGTTGAGTGCAGCAAGTTCAAACTTTCCTTGTTAATGTAATCTGAAAAGATGGCCAAGTTAGAAGATTCGCCTCATTTGAAAAGTACTTTGTTGAGAAAACAAACATCTTCATTTCCGAACATTGTACTGTGTGAAATAAGCTCATTCGGTTCTAGGAATCAGTTGCTTTCCTACAAAGAAGGTTGAGTGCAGCAAGTTCAAACTTTCCTTGTTAATGTAATGTGAAAAGATGCACAACTTAGTAAATTGGCCTCATTTCTAAAGTAGTTTATTTAGAAAACAAACATCTTCATTACCGAACACTGTACTATGTTAAATGAGCTATTATGATTCTAGGAATCACTTGCTTTCCTACAAAGAAGGTTGAGTGCAGCAAGTTCAAACTATCCTTGTTCATGTAATCTCAACAGATGGCCAAGTTAGAACATTCGCCTCATTTGTAAAGTACTTTGTTGAGAAAACAAACATCTTCATTGCGGAACATGGTACTCTGTGAAAAAAGCTCATTCGGTTCTAGGAATCAGTTGCTTTCCTACAAAGAAGGTTGAGTGCAGCAAGTTCAAACTTTCCTTGTTAATGTATTCTGAAAAGATGCACAACTTAGTAGATTGGCCTCATTTCTAAAGTAGTTTGTTTAGAAAACAAACATCTTCATTGCTGAACACTGTACTATGTGAAATGAGCTAGTTCGATTCTAGGAATCACTTGCTTTCCTACGAAGAAGGTTGAGTGCAGCAAGTTCAAACTTTCCTTGTTAATGTATTCTGAAAAGATGCACAACTTAGTAGATTGGCCTCATTTCTAAAGTAGTTTGTTTAGAAAACAAACATCTTCATTACCGAACACTGTACTATGTGAAATGAGCTAGTTCGATTCTAGGAATCACTTGCTTTCCTACGAAGAAGGTTGAGTGCAGCAAGTTCAAACTTTCCTACTTTGTGTAAACTAACAAGATGTACAAGTTAGTGGATTCGCCTCATTTCTTAAGTAGTTTCTTTAGAAAAGAAACATCTTCAGTACCGAACACTGTACTTTGTGAAATAAGTTAATTCGCTTCTAGGAATCAGTATAATTTCTACGAAGAATATTGAGTGCAGCAAGTTCAAACTTTCCTTGTTAATGTAATCTCAAAAGATGGCCAAGGTAGAACATTCGCCTCATTTGTAAAGTACTTTGTTGAGAAAACAAACATCTTCATTGCCGAACATTGTGCTGTGTGAAATAAGCTCATTCGGTTCTAGGAATCAGTTGCTTTCCTCCAAAGAAGGTTGAGTGCAGCAAGTTCAAACTTTCCTTGTTAATGTAATCTAAAAAGATGTCCAAGTTGGTAGATTCGCCTCATTTCTAAAGTAGTTTCTTTAGAAAACAAACCTAAATTGCCAAACTTTGTACTTTGTGAAATGAGCTAATTCAGTTCTAGGAATCAGTTTACTTTCTACGAAGATGGTCGAGTTTAGCAAGTTCAAACTTTCCTTGTTAATGTGGTCTGAAAAGATGTCCAAGTTAGTAGATTTGCCTCATTGGTAAAGTAGTTTGTTGAGAAAACAAACATCTTCATTGGGGAACATTGTACTGTGTGAACAAAGCTAATTTAGAGCTAGAATTCAGTTGCTTTCCTACAAAGAAGGTTGAATGTAGCCAGTTCAAACTTTCCTTGTTAATGTAACCTAAAAACATGCACGACTTAGTAGATTGGCCTCATTTCTAAAGTAGTTTCTTTAGAAAGGAAACATCTTCAATACCGAACACTGTACTGTGTGAAATGAGTTAATTCACTTCTAGGAGTCAGTTTAATTTCTACGAAGATGGTTGAGTGCAGGAAGTTCAAACTTTCCTAGTTTCTGTAATCTAACAAGAAGTACAAGTTAGTGGATTTGCATCATTTCTAAATTAGTTTCTTTAGAAAACAAACATCTTCAGTACCGAACATTGTACTGTGTGAAATAAGTTATTTCGGTTCTAGGAATCAGGTGCTTTTCTACTGAAGGTGGTTGAGTGCAGCAAGTTCAAACTTTCCTTGTTAATGTAATCTAAAAAGATGGCCAAGTTATTAGATTCGCCTCATTTCTAAAGTAGTTTCTTTAGAAAACAAACCTAAATTGCCAAACTTTGTACTTTGTGAAATTAGCTAATTCAGTTCTAGGAATCAGTTTACTTTCTACGAAGGTGGTTGAGTTTAGCAAGTTCAAACTTTCCTTGTTAATGTGGTCTGAAAAGATGTCCAAGTTAGTAGATTTGCCTCATTGGTAAAGTAGTTTGTTGAGAAAACAAACATCTTCATTGCCGAACATTGTACTCTGTAAACAAAGCTAATTTAGTTCGAGAATTCAGTTGCTTTCCTACAACGAAGGTTGAGTGTAGCCAGTTCAAACTTTCCTTGTTAATGTAACCTAAAAAGATGCACGACTTAGTAGATTGGCCTCATTTCTAAAGTAGTTTCTTTAGAATAGAAACATCTTCAGTACCGAACACTGTACTGTGTGAAATGACTTAATTCTCTTCTAGGAGTCAGTTTAATTTCTACGAAGATGGTTGAGTGCAGGAAGTTCAAACGTTCCTAGTTTGTGTAATCTAACAAGATGTACAAGTTAGTGGATTCGCGTCATTTCTAAATTAGTTCCTTTAGAAAACAAACATCTTCAGTACCGAACATTGTACTGTGTGAAATAAGTTAATTCGGTTCTAGGAAACAGTTACTTTCCTACAAAGAAGGTTGAGTGCAGCAAGTTCAAACTTTCCTTGTTAATGTAATCTAACAAGATGGCCAAGTTAGTAGATTTGAATCATTTGTAAACTAGTTTGTTGAGAAAACAAATATCTTCATTGCCGAACTTTGTACTGTGTGAAATAAGCTCATTCGGTTCTAGGAATCAGTTGCTTTCCTACAAAGAAGGTTGAGTGCAGCAAGTTCAAACTTTACTTGTTAATGTAATCTTAAAAGAGGCACAATGTAGTAGATTGGCCTCATTTCTAAAGAAGTTTCTTTAGAAAAGAAACATCTTCAGTACCAAACACTGTACTGTGTGAAATAAGTTAATTCGCTTCTAGGAATCAGTTTAATTTCTACGAAGAAGGTTGAGTGCAGCAAGTTCAAACTTTCCTTGTTAATGTAATCTAAAAAGATGGCCAAGTTAGAAGATTCGCCTCGTTTGTAAAGTACTTTGTTGAGAAAACAAACATCTTCATTGCCGAACCTTATACTGTGTGAAATAAGCTCATTCGGTTCTAGGAATCAGTTGCTTTCCTACAAAGAAGGTTGAATGAAGCAAGTTCAAACTTTCCTTGTTAATGTAATGTAAAAAGATGGCCAAGTTAGTAGATTCGCCTCATTTGTAAAGTAGTTTGTTGAGAAAACAAACATCTTCATTGCCAAACATTGTACTCTGTGAAATAAGCTCAATCGGTTCTAAGAATCAGTAGCTTTCCTACAAAGAAGGTTGAGTGCAGCAAGTTCAAACTTTCTTGTTAATGTAATCTGAAAAGATGCACAACTTAGTAGATTGGCCTCATTTCTAAAGTAGTTTCTTTAGAAAAGAAACATCTTCAGTACCGAACACTGTACTGTGTGAAATAAGTTAATTCGCTACTAGGAATCAGTTTAATTTCTATGAGGAAGGTTGAGTCCAGCAAGTTCAAACTTTCCTTGTTAATGTAATCTAAAATGATGGCCACGTTAGAACATTCGCCTCATTTGTAAAGTACTTTGTTGAGAAAACAAACATCTTCATTGCCGAACACTGTACTGTGTGAAATAAGCTCATTCGTTTCTAGGAATCAGTTGCTTTCCTACAAAGAAGGTTGAGTGCAGCAAGTTCAACCTTTCCTTGTTAATGTAATCTAAAAAGATGGCCAAGTTAGAAGATTCGACTCATTTGTAAAGTAGTTTTTTGAGAAAACAAACATCTTCATTGCCGAACATTGTACTTTGTGAAATAAGCTCATTCGGTTCTAGGAATTAGTTGCTTTCCTACAAAGAAGGTTGAGTGCAGCAAGTTCAAACTTTCCTTGTTAATGTAATCTGAAAAGATGGACAATGTAGTAGATTGGCCTCATTTCTAAAGTAGTTTCTTTAGAAAAGAAACATCTTCAGTACCGAACACTGTACTGTGTGAAATAAGTTAATTCGCTTCTAGGAATCAGTTTTATTTCTACGAAGAAGGTTGAGTGCAGCACGTTCAAACTTTCCTTGTTAAAGTAATCTAAAAATATGGCCAAGTTAGAAGATTCGCCTCATTTGTAAAGTACTTTGTTGAGAAAACAAACATCTTCCTGGCTGAACCTTGTACTGTGTGAAAAAAGCTCATTCGGTTGTAGGAATCAGTTGCTTTCCTACAAAGAAGGTTGAGTGCAGCAAGTTCAAACTTTAATTGTTAATGTAATCTGAAAAGATGGACAACGTAGTAGATTGGCCTCCTTTCTAAAGTAGTTTCTTTAGAAAAGAAACATCTTCAGTACCGAACACTATACTATGTGAAATGAGCTAATTCGATTCTAGGAATCACTTGTTTTCCTACGAAGAAGGTTGAGTGCAGCAAGTTCAAACGTTCCTACTTTGTGTAATCTAACAAGATGTACAAGTTAGTGGATTCGCCTCATTACTAAAGTAGTTTCTTTAGAAAAGAAACATCTTCAGTACCGAACACTGTACTGTGTGAAACAAGTTAATTCGCTTCTAGGAATCAGTTGCTTTCCTACAAAGAAGGTTGAGTGCAGCAAGTTCAAACTATCCTTGTTCATGTAATCTCAAAAGATGGCCAAGTTAGAACATTCACCTCATTTGTAAAGTACATTGTTGAGAAAACAAACATCTTCATTGCCGAACATTGTACTGTGTGTAATAACGTCATTCGGTTCTAGGAATCAGTTGCTTTCAAACAAAGAAGGTTGAGAGCAGCAAGTTCAAACTTTCCTTGTTAATGTAATCTAAAAAGATGGCGAAGTTAGTAGATTCGACTCATTTGTAAAGTAGTTTGTTGAGAAAACAAACATCTTCATTGCCAAACATTGTACTGTGTGAAATAAGCTCATTCGGTACTAGGAATCATTTGCTTTCCTACAAAGAAGGTTGAGGGCAGCAAGTTCAAACTTTCCTTGTTAATGTAATCTAAAAAGATGGCCAAGTTAGAAGATTCACCTCATTTGTAAAGTACTTTGTTGAGAAAACAAACATCTTCATTGCCGAACATTGTACTGTGTGAAATAAGCTCATTCAGTTCTAGGAATCAGTTGCTTTCCTACAAAGAAGGTTGAGTGCAGCAACTTCAAACTTTCCTTGTTAATGTAATCTGAAAAGATGTACAACTTAGTAGATTGGCCTCATTTCTAAAGTAGTTTGTTTAGAAAACAAACATCTTCATTACCGAACACTGTACTCTGTGAAATGAGCTAGTTCGATTCTAGGAATCAATTGCTTTCCTACGAAGAAGGTTGAGTGCCGCAAGTTCAAACTTTCCTACTTTGTGTAATCTAACAAGATGTACATGTTAGTGGATTAGCCTCATATCTAAAGTAGTTTCCTTAGAAAAGAAACATCTTCAGCATCGAACACTGTACTGTGTGAAATAAGTTAATTCGCTTCTAGGAATCAGATTAATTTCTACGAAGAAGATTGAGAGCAGCAAGTTCAAACTTTCCTTCTTAATGTAATCTCAAAAGATGGCCAAGTTAGAAGATTCGCCTCATTTGTAAAGTACTTTGTTGAGAAAACAAACATCTTCATTGCCGAACATTGTACTGTGTGAAATAAGCTCATTCAGTTCTAGGAATCAGTTGCTTTCCTACAAAGAAGGTTGAGTGCAGCAAGTTGAAACTTTCCTTCTTAATGTAATCTAAAAAGATGGCCAACTTAGAAGATTCGCCTCATTTGTAAAGTACTTTGCTGAGAAAACAAACATCTTCATTGCCGAACATTGTACTGTGTGAAATAAGCTCATTCGCTTCTAGGAATCAGTTGCTTTCCTACAAAGAAGGTTGAGTGCAGCAATTTCAAACTTTCCTTGTTAATGTAATCTGAAAAGATGCACAACTTGGTAGATTGGCCTCATTTCTAAAGTAGTTTCCTTAGAAAAGAAACATCTTCAGCATCGAACACTGTACTGTGTGAAATAAGTTAATTCGCTTCTAGGAATCAGTTTAATTTCTAAGAAGAAGGTTGAGTGCAGCAAGTTCAACCTTTCCGTGTTAATGTAATTCTCAAAAGATGGCCAAGTTAGAAGATTCGCCTCATTTGTAAAGTACTTTGTTGAGATAACAAACATCATCATTGCCGAACATTGTACTGTGTGAAATAAGCTCATTCGGTTCTAGGAATCAGTTGCTTTCCTACAAAGAAGGTTGAGTGCAGCAAATTCAAACTTTCCTTGTTAATGTAATCTAAAAAGATGGCCAAGTTAGTAGATTCAACTCATTTGTAACGTAGTTTGTTGAGAAAACAAAGATCTTCATTGCCGAACATTGTACTGTGTGAAATAAGCTCATTCGGTTCTAGGAATCAGTTGCTTTCCTACAAATAAGGTTGAGTGCAGCAACTTCAAACTTTCCTTGTTAATGTAATCTAAAAAGATGGCCGAGTTAGTAGATTCGACTCATTTGTAAAGTAGTTTGTTGAGAAAACAAACATCTTCATTGCCGAACATTGTACTGTGTGAAATAAACTCATTCGGTTCTAGGAATCAGTTGCTTTCCTACAAAGAAGGTTGAGTGCAGCAAGTTCAAACTTTCCTTGTTAATGTAATCTGAAGAGATGCACAACGTAGTACATTGGCCTCATTTCTAAAGTAGTTTCTTTAGAAAAGAAACATCTTCAGTCACGAACACTGTACTGTGTGAAATAAGTTAATTCGCTACTAGGAATCAGTTTAATTTCTACGAATAAGGTGGAGTCCAGCAAGTTCAAACTTTCCTTGTTAATGTAATCTCAAAAGATGGCCAAGTTAGAAGATTCGCCTCATTTGTAAAGTACTTTGTTGAGAAAACAAATATATTCATAGCCGAACATTGTACTGTGTGAAATAAGCTTATTCGATTCCTTGGTAATGTGGTCTGAAAAGATGTCCAAGTTAGTAGATTTGCCTCATTGGTAAAGTAGTTTGTTGAGAAAACAAACATCTTCATTGCCGAACATTCTAATGTGTGAACAAAGCTAATTTAGATCTAGAATTAAGTTGCTTTCCTACAAAGAAGGTTGAATGTAGCCAGTTCAAACTTTCCTTGTTAATGTAACCTAAAAACATGCACGACTTAGTAGATTGGCCTCATTTCTAAAGTAGTTTCTTTAGAAAGGAAACATCTTCAATACCGAACACTGTACTGTGTGAAATGAGTTAATTCACTTCTAGGAGTCAGTTTAATTTCTACGAAGATGTTTGAGTGCAGGAAGTTCAAACTTTCCTAGTTTCTGTAATCTAACAAGATGTAAAAGTTAGTGGATTTGCATCATGTCTAAATTAGTTTCTTTAGAAAACAAACATCTTCAGTACCGAACACTATACTGTGTGAAATAAGTTAATTCGGTTCTAGGAATCAGGTGCTTTCCTACGAAGGTGGTTGAGTGCAGCAAGTTCAAACTTTCCTTGTTTATGTAATCTAAAAAGATGGCCAAGTTAGTAGATTCGCCTCATTTCTAAAGTAGTTTCTTTAGAAAACAAACCTAAATTGCCAAACTTTGTACTTTGTGAAATGAGCTAATTCAGTTCTAGGAATCAGTTTACTTTCTACGAAGATGGTTGAGTTTAGCAAGTTCAAACTTTCCTTGTTAATGTGGTCTGAAAAGATGTCCAAGTTAGTAGATTTGCCTCATTGGTAAAGTAGTTTGTTGAGAAAACAAGCATCTTTATTGCCGAACATTGTACTCTGTAAACAAAGCTAATTTAGTTCTAGAATTCAGTGGCTTTCCTACAAAGAAGGTTGACTGTAGCCAGTTCAAACTTTCCTTGTTAATGTAACCTAAAAAGATGCACGACTTAGTAGATTGGCCTCATTTCTAAAGTAGTTTCTTTAGAATAGAAACATCTTCAGTACCGAACACTGTACTGTGTGAAATGAGTTAATTCTCTTCTAGGAGTCAGTTTAATTTCTACGAAGATGGTTGAGTGCAGGAAGTTCAAACGTTCCTAGTTTGTGTAATCTAACAAGATGTACAAGTTAGTGGATTCGCGTCATTTCTAAATTAGTTCCTTTAGAAAACAAACATCTTCAGTACCGAACATTGTACTGTGTGAAATAAGTTAATTCGGTTCTAGGAATCAGTTACTTTCCTACAAAGAAGGTTGAGTGCAGCAAGTTCAAACTTTCCTTGTTAATGTAATCTAACAAGATGGCCAAGTTAGTAGATTTGAATCATTTGTAAACTAGTTTGTTGAGAAAACAAATATCTTCATTGCCGAACTTTGTACTGTGTGAAATAAGCTCAATCGGTTCTAGGAATCAGTTGCTATCCTACAAATAAGGTTGAGTGCAGCAACTTCAAACTTTACTTGTGAAAGTAATCTAAAAAGATGGCCAAGTTAGTAGATTCGCCTCATTTGTAAAGTAGTTTGTTGAGAAAACAAACATCTTCATTGCCGAACATTGAACTGTGTGAAATAAGCTCATTCGGTTCTAGGAATCAGTTGCTTTCCTACAAAGAAGGTTGAGTGCAGCAAGTTCAAACTTTCCTTGTTAATGTAATCTGAAAAGATGCACAACTTAGTAGATTGGCCTCATTTCTAAAGTAGTTTGTTTAGAAAACAAACATCTTCATTACCAAACACTGTACTATGTGAAATGAGCTAGTTGGATTCTAGGAATCACTTGCTTTCCTACGAAGAAGGTGGAGTGCAGCAAGTTCAAACTTTCCTATTTTGTGTAATCTAACAAGATGTACAAGTTAGTGGATTCGCCTCATTTCTATAGTAGTTTCTTTAGAAAAGAAACATCTTCAGTACCGAACACTGTACTGTGTGAAATAAGTTAATTCGCTTCTAGGAATAAGTTTAATTTCTACGAAGAATGTTGAGTG
This sequence comes from Orientallactaga sibirica, assembly GCA_036365145.1. NCBI lineage: Eukaryota > Metazoa > Chordata > Mammalia > Rodentia > Dipodidae > Orientallactaga > Orientallactaga sibirica. Next base: position 192,212 of record JAEOAD010001129.1, read on the forward strand.
CAGCAAGTTCAAACTTTCCTTGTTAATGTAACCTAAAAAGATAGACAAGTTAGAAGATTCGACTCATTTGTAAAGTACTTTGTTGAGAAAATAAACATCTTTATTGCCGAATATTGTACTGTGTGAAATAAGCTCATTCGGTTCTAGGAATCAGTTGCCTTCCTACAAAGAAGGTTGAGTGCAGCAAGTTCAAACTTTGCTTGTTAATGTAATCTAAAAAGATGGCCAAGTTAGTAGATTCGACTCATTTGTAAAGTAGTGTGTTGAGAAAACAAACATCTTCATTGCCGAACATTGTACTGTGTGAAGTAAGCTCATTCGGTTCTAGGAATCATTTGCTTTCCTACAAAGAAGGTTGAGTGCAGCAAGTTCAAACTTTCCTTGTTAATGTAATCTAAAACGATGGCCAAGTTAGAAGATTCGCCTCATTTGTAAAGTACTATGTTGAGAAAACAAACATCTTCCTTGCCGAACATTGTACTGTGTGAAATATGCTCATTCGGTTCTAGGAATCAGTTGCTTTCCTACAAAGAAGGTTGAGTGCAGCAAGTTCAAACTTTCCTTGTTAATGTAATCTGAAAAGATGCACAACTTAGTAGATTGGCCTCAGTTCTAAAGTAGTTTGTTTAGAAAACAAACATCTTCATTACCGAACACTGTGCTATGTGAAATGAGCTAGTTCGATTCTAGGAATCACTTGCTTTCCTACGAAGAAGGTTGAGTGCAGCAAGTTCAACCTTTCCTACTTTGTGTAATCTAACAAGATGTACAAGTTAGTGGATTCGCCTCATTTCTAAAGTAGTTTCTTTAGAAAAGAAACATCTTCAGTACCGAACACTATACTGTGTGAAATAAGTTAATTCGCTTCTAGGAATCAGTTTAATTTCTACGAAGAAGGTTGAGTGCAGCAAGTTCAAACTTTCCTTGTTAATGTAATCTAAAAAGATGGCAAAGTTAGAAGATTCGCCTCATTTGTAAAGTACTTTGTTGAGAAAACAAACATCTTCATTGCCGAACATTGTACTGTGTGAAATAAGCTCATTCGGTTCTAGGAATCAGTTGCTTTCCTACAAAGAAGGTTGAGTGCAGCAAGTTCAAACTTTCCTTTTTAATGTAATCTGAAAAGATGCATAACTTAGTACATTGGCCTCATTTCTAAAGTAGTTTGTTTAGAAAACGAACATCTTCATTACCGAACACTGTACTATGTGAAATGAGCTAGTTCGATTCTAGGAATCACTTGCTTTCCTACAAAGAAGGTTGAGTGCAGCAAGTTCAAACTTTCCTGCTTTTGTAATCTAACAACTTGTACAAGTTAGTAGATCTGCCTCATTTCTAAAGTAGTTTCTTTAGAAAACAAACAAAGAACATGTACTGTGTGAAATAAGTTAATTCGGTTCTAGGAATCAGTACAAAGAGGTTGAGTGCAGCAAGTTCAAACTTTCCTTTTTAATGTAATCTAAAAAGATGCAAGTTAGTAGAGCCTCATTTCTAAAGTAGTTTGTTGAGAAAACAAACATCTTCATTGCCGAACATTGTACTGTGTGAAATAAGCTCATTCGGTTCTAGGAATCAGTTGCTTTCCTACAAAGAAGGTTGAGTGCAGTAAGTTCAAACTTTCCTTGTTAATGTAATCTGAAAAGATGCACAACTTAGTAGATTGGCCTTATTTCTAAAGTAGTTTGTTTATAAAAAAACATCTTCATTACCGAACACTGTACTATGTGAAATGAGCTAGTTCGATTCTAGGAATCACTTGCTTTCCTACAAAGAAGGTTGAGTACAGCAAGTTCAAACTTTCCTGCTTTTGTAATCTAACAACTTGTACAAATTAGTGGATTCGCCTCATTTCTAAAGTAGTTTCTTTAGAAAAGAAACATCTTCAGTACCGAACAGTGTACTGTGTGAAATAAGTTACTTCGCTTCTAGGAATCAGTTTAATTTGTACGAAGAAGGTTGAGTGCAGAAAGTTGAAACTTTCCTTGTTAATGTAATCTAAAAAGATAGCCAAGTTAGAATGTTCGCCTCATTTGTAAAGTACTTTGTTGAGAAAACAAACATTTTCATTGCCGAACATTGTACTGTGTGAAATAAGCTCATTCGTTTCTCGGAATCAGTTGCTTTCCTACAAGGATGGTTGAGTGCAGCAAGTTCAAACTTTCCTTGTTAATGTAATCTGAAAAGATGCACAACGTAGTAGATTGGCCTCATTTCTAAAGTAGTTTCTTTAGAAAAGAAACATCTTCAGTACCGAACACTGTATTGTGTGAAATAAGTTAATTCACTTCTAGGAGTCAGTTTAATTTCTATGAAGAAGGTTGAGTGCAGCAAGTTGAAACTTTCGTTGTTAATGTAATCTAAAAAGATGGCCAAGTTAGTAGATTCGACTCATTTGTAAAGTAGTTTGTTGAGAAAACAAACATCTTCATTGCCGAACATTGTACTGTGTGAAATAAGCTCATTCGGTTCTAGGAATCAGTTGCTTTCCTACAAAGAAGGTTGAGTGCAGCAAGTTCAAACTTTCCTTGTTAATGTAATCTAAAAAGATGGCCAAGTTAGAAGATTCGCCTTATTTGTAAAGTACTTTGTTGAGAAAAGAAACATCTTCATTGCCGAACAGTGTACTGTGTGAAATAAGCTCATTCGCTTCTAGGAATCAGTTGCTTTCCAACAAAGAAGGTTGAGTGCTGCAAGTTGAAAATTTCCTTGTTAATGTAATCTGAAAAGATGCACAACTTAGTAGATTGGCCTCATTTCTAAAGTAGTCTGTTTAGAAAACAACCATCTTCATTAACGAACACTGTGCTATGTGAAATGAGCTAGTTCGATTCTCGGAATCACTTGCTTTCCTACGAAGAAGGTTGAGTGCAGCAAGTTCAAACATTCCTACTTTGTGTAATCTAACAAGATGTACAAGTTCGTGGATTCGCCTCATTTCTAAAGTAGGTTCTTTAGAAAAGATACATCTTCAGTACCGAACACTGTATTGTGTGAAATAAGTTAATTCGCTTCTAGGAATCAGTTTAATTTCTATGAAGAAGGTTGAGTGCAGCAAGTTCAAACTTTCGTTGTCAATGTAATCTAAAAAGATGGACAAGTTAGTAGATTCGACTCATTTGTAAAGTAGTTTGTTGAGAAAACAAACATCTTCATTGCCGAACATTTTACCTTGTGAAATAAGCTCATTCGGTTCTAGGAATCAGTTGCTTTCCTACAAAGAAGGTTGAGTGCAGCAAGTTCAAACTTTCCTTGTTAATGTAATCTAAAAAGATGGCCAATTTAGAAGGTTCGCCTCATTTGTTATAGTACTTTGTTGAGAAAACAAACATCTTCATTGCCGAACATTGTACTGTGTGAAATAAGCTCATTCGGTTCTAGGAATCAGTTGCTTTCCTACAAAGAAGGTTGAGTGCAGCAAGTTCAAAATTTCCTTGTTAATGTAATCTGAAAAGATGCACAACTTAGTAGATTGGCCTCATTTCTAAAGTAGTCTGTTTAGAAAACAACCATCTTCATTAACGAACACTGGGCTATGTGAAATGAGCTAGTTCGATTCTAGGAATCACTTGCTTTCCTACGAAGAAGGTTGAGTGCAGCAAGTTCAAACTTTCCTACATTGTGTAATCTAACAAGATGTACAAGTTAGTGTATTCACCTCATTTCTAAAGTAGTTTCTTTAGAAAAGATACATCTTCGGTACAGAACACTGTACTGTGTGAAATAAGTTAATTTGCTTCTAGGAATCAGTTTAATTTCTACGAAGAAGGTTGAGTGCACCAAGTTCAAACCTTCCTTGTTAATGTAATCTCAAAAGATGGCCAAGTTAGAACATTCGCCTCATTTGTAATGTACTTTGTTGAGAAAACAAACATCTTCATTGACAAACATTGTACTGTGTGAAATAAGCTCATTGGGTTTCAGGAATCAGTTGTTTTCCTACAAAGAAGGTTGAGTGCAGCAAGTTCAAACTTTCCTTGTTAATGTAATCTAAAAAGATGGCGAAATTAGTAGATTCGCCTCATTATTAAAGTAGTTTTTTGAGAAAACAAACATCTTCATTGCTGAACATTGTACTGTGTGAAATAAGCTCATTCGGTTCGAGGAATCAGTTGCTTTCCTACAAAGAAGGTTAGGTGCAGCAAGTTCAAACTTTCCTTGTTAATGTAATCTGAAAAGATGCACAACTTAGTAGATTGGCCTCATTTCTAAAGTAGTTTGTTTAGAAAACAAACATCTTCATTACCGAAGACTGTACTATGTGAAATGAGCTAGTTCGATTCTCGGAATCACTTGCTTTCCTACGAAGAAGGTTGAGTGCAGCAATTTCAAACATTCCTACTTTGTTTAAACTAACAAGATGTACAAGTTATTGGATTCGCCTCATTTCTTAAGTAGTTTCTTTAGAAAAGAAACATCTTCAGTACCGAACACTGTACTGTGTGAAATAAGTTAATTCGCTTCTAGGATTCAGTTTAATTTCTATGAAAAAGGTTGAGTGCAGCAAGTTCAAACATTCCTTATTAATGTAATCTCAAAAGATGGCCAAGTTAGAACATTCGCCTCATTTGTAATGTACTTTGTTGAGAAAACAAACATCTTCATTGACAAACATTGTACTGTGTGAAATAAGCTCATTGGGTTTCAGGAATCAGTTGTTTTCCTACAAAGAAGGTTGAGTGCAGCAAGTTCAAACTTTCCTTGTTAATGTAATCTAAAAAGATGGCGAAATTAGTAGATTCGCCTCATTATTAAAGTAGTTTTTTGAAAAACAAACATCTTCATTGCTGAACATTGTACTGTGTGAAATAAGCTCATTCGGTTCTAGGAATCAGTTGCTTTCCTACAAAGAAGGTTAGGTGCAGCAAGTTCAAACTTTCCTTGTTAATGTAATCTAAAAAGATGCACAAGTTAGTAGATTCGCCTCATTTCTAAAGTAGTTTCTTGAGAAAACAAACATCTTCATTGCCGAACATTGTACTGTGTGAAATAAGCTCATTCGGTTCTAGGAATCACTTGCTTTCCTACAAAGAAGGTTGAGTGCAGCAAGTTCAAACTTTCCTAGTTTGTGTAATCTAACAAGATGTACAAGTTAGTAGATTCGCCTCATCTCTAAAGTAGTGTCTTGAATTAACAAACATCTTCATTGCCGAACACTGTACTGTGTGAAATGTTAATTCGGTTCTAGGAATCAGGTTAATTTCTACAAAGAAGGTTGAGTGCAGCAAGTTCAAACTTTCCTTGTTAATAAAATCTAACAAGATGTACAAGTTAGATTCGCCTCATCTCTAAAGTAGTTTCTTGAGAAAACAAACATATTCATTGCCGAACATTGTACTGTGTGAAATAAGCTCATTCGGTTCTAGGAATCACTTGCTTTCCTACAAAGAAGGTTGAGTGCAGCAAGTTCAAACTTTCCTTGTTAATGTCATCTAACAAGATGGCCAAGTTAGTAGATTCGCCTCATTTCTAAAGTAGTTTTTGAGAAAACAAACATCTTCATTGCCAAACATTGTACTGTGTGAAATAAGCGCATTCGGTTCAAGGAATCAGTTGCTTTCCTACAAAGAAGGTTGAGTGCAGCAAGTTCAAACTTTCCTTGTTAATGTAATCTGAAAAGATGCACCACTTAGTAGATTGGCCTCATTTCTAAAGTAGTTTCTTGAGAAAACAAACATCTTCATTGCCGAACACTGTACTATGTGAAATAAGCTAATTCGATTCTAGGAATCACTTGCTTTCCTACAAAGAAGGTTGAGTGCAGCAAGTTCAAACTTTGCTACTTTGTGTAAACTAACAAGATGTACAAGTTAGTGGATTCACCTCATTTTTTAAGTAGTTTCTTTAGAAAACAAACATCTTCAGTACCGAACACTGTACTGTGTGAAATAAGTTAATTAAGGTTCTAGGAATCAGTTTAATTTCTACTACAAAAGAAGGTTGAGTGCAGCAAGTTCAAACTTTCCTTGTTAATGTAATCTCAAAAGATGGCCAAGTTAGAACATTCGCCTCATTTGTAAAGTACTTTGTTGAGAAAACAAACATCTTCATTGCCGAAAATTGTACTGTGTGTAATAAGCTCATTCGGTTCTAAGAATCAGTTGCTTTCCTACAAAGAAGGTTGAGTGCAGCAAGTTCAAACTTTCCTTGTTAATGTAATCTGAAAAGATGCACAACGTAGTAGATTGGCCTCATTTCTAAAGTAGTTTCTTTAGAAAAGAAACATCTTCAGTACCGAACCCTGTACTGTGTGAAATAAGGTAATTTGCTTCTAGGAATCAGTTTAATTTCTACGAAAAGGTTGAGTGCAGCAAGTTCAAACTTTCCTTGTTAATGTAATCTCAAAAGATGGCCAAGTTACAAGATTCGCCTCATTTGTAAAGTACTTTGTTGAGAAAACAAACATCTTCATTGCCGAACATTGTACTGTGTGAAATAAGTTCATTCGGTTCTAAGAATCAGTTGCTTTCCTACAAAGATGGTTGAGTGCAGCAAGTTCAAACTTTCCTTGTTAATGTAATCTGAAAAGATGCACAACTTAGTAGAGTGGCCTCATTTCTAATGTAGTTTGTTTAGAAAACAAACATCTTCATTACCGAACACTGGGCTATGTGAAATGAGCTAGTTCGATTCTCGGAATCACTTGCTTTCCTACGAAGAAGGTTGAGTGCAGCAATTTCAAACATTCCTACTTTGTTTAAACTAACAAGATGTACAAGTTATTGGATTCGCCTCATTTCTTAAGTAGTTTCTTTAGAAAAGAAACATCTTCAGTACGGAACACTGTACTGTGTGAAATAAGTTAATTCGCTTCTAGGAATCAGTTTAATTTCTATGAAAAAGGTTGAGTGCAGCAAGTTCAAACATTCCTTATTAATGTAATCTCAAAAGATGGCCAAGTTAGAACATTCGCCTCATTTCTAAAGTACTTTGTTGAGAAAACAAACATCTTCATTGCTGAACATTGTACTGTGTAAAATAAGATCATTCGGTTCTGAGAATCAGTTGCTTTCCTACAAAGAAAGTTGAGTGCAGCAAGTTCAAACTTTCCTGGTTAATGTAATCTGAAAAGATGCAAAACGTAGTAGATTGGCCTCAATTCTAAAGTAGTTTCTTTAGAAAAGAAACATCTACAGTACCGAAAACTGTACTGTGTGAAATAAGTTAATTCGCTTCTAGGAATCAGTTTAATTTCTACGAAGAAGGTTGAGTGCAGCAAGTTCAAACTTTCCTTGTTAATGTAATCTAAAAAGATGGCCAAGTGAGAAGATTGGACTCATTTGTAAAGTACTTTGTTGAGAAAACAAACATCTTCATTGCCGAATATTGTACTGTGTGAAATAAGCTCATTCGGTTCTAGGAATCAGTTGCTTTCCTACAAAGATGGTTGAGTGCAGCAAGTTCAAAATTTCCTTGTTAATGTAATCTGAAAAGATGCACAACTTAGTAGATTGGACTCATTTCTAAAGTAGTTTGTTTAGAAAACAAACATCTTCATTACCGAACACTGTGCTATGTGAAATGAGCTAGTTCGATTCTAGGAATCACTTGCTTTCCTACGAAGAAGGTTGAGTGCAGCTAGTTCAAACATTCCTACTTTGTGTAAACTAACAAGATGTAAAAGTTAGTGGATTCGCCTCATTTCCTAAGTAGTGTCTTCAAAAAAGAAACATCTTCAGTACCGAACACTGTACTGTGTGAAATAAGTTAATTCGCTTCTAGGAATCAGTTTAATTTCTACGAAGAAGGTTGAGTGCAGCAAGTTGAAACTTTCCTTGTTAATGTAATCTCAAAAGATGGCCAATTTAGAACATTCGCCTCATTTGTAAAGTACTTTGTTGAGAAAACAAACATCTTCATTGCCGAACATTGTACTGTGTGAAATAAGCTCATTCGGTTCTAAGAATCAGTTGCTTTCCTACAAAGAAGGTTGAATGCAGCAAGTTCAAACTTTCCTTGTTAATGTAATCTGAAAAGATGCACAACGTAGTAGATTGGTCACATTTCTAAAGTAGTTTCTTTAGAAAAGAAACATCTTCAGTACCGAACACTGTACTGAGTGAAATAAGTTAATTCGCTTCTAGGAATCAGTTTAATTTCTACGAAGAAGGTTGAGTGCAGCAAGTTCAAACTTTCCTTGTTAATGTAATCTAAAAAGAAGGCCAAGTTAGAAGATTCGTCGCATTTGTAAAGTACTTTGTTGAGAAAACAAACATCTTCATTGCCGAACATTGTATTGTGTGAAATAAGCTCATTCGGTTCTAGGAATCAGTAGCTTTCCTACAAAGATGGTTGAGTGGAGCAAGTTCAAACTTTCCTTGTTAATTTAATCTGAAAAGATGCACAACTTAGTAGATTGCCCTCATTTCTAAAGTAGTTTGTTTAGAAAACAAACATCTTCATTACCGAACACTGTGCTATGTGAAATGAGCTAGTTCGATTCTAGGAATCACTTGCTTTCCTACGAAGAAGGTTGAGTGCAGCAAGTTCAAACTTTCCAACTTTGTGTAATCTAACAAGATGTACAAGTTAGTGGATTCACCTCCTTTCTAAAGTAGTTTCTTTAGAAAAGAAACATCTTCAGTACCGAACACTGTACTGTGTGAAATAAGTTAATTCGCTTCTAGGAATCAGTTTAATTTCTTCGAAGAAGGTTGAGTGCAGCAAGTTCAAACTTTCCTTGTTAATGTAATCTAAAAAGATGGCCAAGTTAGAAGATTCGCCTCATTTGTAAAGTACTTTGTTGAGAAAACAAACATCTTCATTGTCGAACATTGTACTGTGTGAAATAAGCTCATTCGGTTCTAGGAATCAGTTGCTTTCCTACAAAGAAGGTTGAGTGCAGCCAGTTCAAACTTTCCTTGTTAATGTAATCTAAAAAGATGGCGAAATTAGTAGATTCGCCTCATTTGTAAAGTAGTTTTTTGAGAAAACAAACATCTTCATTGCCGAACATTGTACTGTGTGAAATAAGCTCATTCGATTCTAGGAATCAGTTGCTTTCCTACAAAGAAGGTTAGGTGCAGCAAGTTCAAACTTTCCTTGTTAATGTAATCTGAAAAGATGCACAACTTAGTAGATTGGCCTCATTTCTAAAGTAGTTTGTTTAGAAAACAAACATCTTCATTACCAAAGACTGTACTATGTGTAATGAGCTAGTTCGATTCTAGGAATCACTTGCTTTCCTAAGAAGAAGGTTGAGTGCAGCAAGTTCAAACGTTCCTACTTTGTGTAATCTAACAAGATGTACAAGTTCATGGATTCGCGTCATTTCTAAAGTAGTTTCTTAAGAAAAGAAACATCTTCAGTACCGAACACTGTACTGTGTGAAATGTTAATTCGCTTCTAGGAATCAGGTTAATTTCTACGAAGAAGGTTGAGTGCAGCAAGTTCAAACTTTCCTTGTTAATGTAATCTTAAAAGATGGCCAAGTTAGAACATTCGACTCATTTGTAAACTACTTTGTTGAGAAAACAAACATCTTCATTGCCGAACATTGTACTGTGTGAAATAAGCTCATTCGGGTCTAGGAATCAGTTGCTTTCCTACAAAGAAGGTTGAGTGCAGCAAGTTCAAACTTTCCTTGTTAATGTCATCTAAAAAGATGGCCAAGTTAGTAGATTCGCCTAATTTGTAAAGTAGTTTGTTGAGAAAACAAACATCTTCATTGCCAAACATTGTACTGTGTGAAAAAGGCGCATTCGGTTCTAGGAATCAGTTGTTTTCCTACAAAGAAGGTTGGGTGCAGCAAGTTCAAACTTTCCTTGTTAATGTAATCTGAAAAGATGCACAACGTAGTAGATTGGCCTCATTTCTAAAGTAGTTTCTTTAGAATAGAAACATCTTCAGTACCGAACACTGTACTGTGTGAAATAAGTTAATTTGCTTCTAGGAA